>JACGAQ010000486.1:0-129747 GCA_014119065.1 Orius insidiosus
TCGGCCATCGAATAATAATCAAAGGAGTTAACTTATCAGATTGGCCTAGCCTATTTCCGCCAATCTATTTTGTAAACTCGGCCAATCGATTAATAAAATTGAAGAAGTTTTCTTATCAGATTGGCGTAGCTTGCTAAGTAGACGAAATCACATAATTCTTAATTGTCAGCATTCGTGGATCAGTGGTCATTGCCTTTTTGACTCGCCCCCAAGTAATAACCAGTTTCAACGAAGAAGTATGCTATTTATACATTTATTTATTTAAAATATGTTTTGGCTATTTCTATAGCTACAGTGTAAAAAAACATGACATTTTTGTGGAAATTCACAAAAAATGTCGTTAAAAATTTCATTTTGCTTATAAAAAAAATTGTATTTTTACAGGAACTGAAAATCGACGAAAAACGACGATTGACACCCTGTGTAGCGGAATGAATGGTCGACGCAGCGACCCCCCGCCACGCCCACGCACAATGCTACTTGAATCCAGCCCTTTTTTTTCCTCTCTACAGTCGACTCTCTAATAAAAAATCCAGCGTCGATTTAAATTCAGCTCGAAATCGATTTAAAACTGGTAAAAACATGAGTGAAAGTCGTAATTGAATTCCGAACGGAAAAAAAAAAAAAACAAGATTTTTATGTCACCGTTAAGCAATTTTTAAAATGTAAAAAAAAACTAAAATAAAAAAAATTAACTTTTCTTAAAATTTTTTAACTCCTTTAAATCTTTATGACATTAGTGAAAGCCATTTTGTAAATGTAAATGAGGTATAAAACCGCGCATCTGTCATTTTATCAAGATTGATAAGTATTATATTACAAAATGGTAATTATTTTATGTTCAACGTTTCATAACTGAGATAAAAGTTTAATTTTATGGCCATAAAAGTATTTATAAAAAATAGAGAAAATTTGGGCCAAAAAAATGTTTGTTCAAAATGTACTGTCTTCAAAAGGTAAACTCCGCCAATAACTTGAAAACAAAAGTGTCTTAAAGATTATCGCAGTTTCCTACAATTTGGTTCTGCCGGGGACGTTATAAGCTTCTTCCCGCTGAAGAAGCAACCAAAGGGAGGCCTAGAAAAAGCTTTCCTCACCGGAGAACCGCCATCCATCATTGGGTAAGGCAGATGTCGAATTTTCGACACCTGTGAACTGCAGTGTCCCCTACCGATAATCCCGGATCATCCGAGTCAGTTGAACCGTCGGCAATTGTGTACGACACTCAGGTGGTCAGAAAGATCGAACCCTTCGTTTAGCCTTTTAGCAATATGACTACGGGCGATCATCCTCAGATTTGAATATTTAATAATCTCCTACTAGGGTCATAAGTCCCCCAGCCTCTTTTTTTATCTTCGGCAATTACACAGGATTTTCTCATTTCGCTAGAGCGACTTTTGAAAATTATCAATCATGCATTACAGAACAAGGAGTTTCTGCTACGCAGGCATTCTGCAGTCAATTGGCGGAGTTTACGCGAGCGAACGAATTATAGAAGCTAACTACCCTTGAAAATGCAAAGTCAGATTTACCATAACAAACTCCCTGTCAATTTTACACCTGCTGATATCGCGCCATCTGCTTAACTCCCGCGGGTCTTTTAAAGAGGGGGCGGAATTCTAAATGAACACACGTTTTTTGTTTACCTTCCCTTTTCTCGAGTTTCTCTCGAGTGTTCCTGATTGACGTGGGCCACTCTACAGATGTCGCCGATTCAACAAAAACACCGACAAGGGGAAACCCCTTGTTTTGTTTCCTTTTATAGAACTGTTCCCTTTTTACGTGTTTGTTTTTTAATTCTTTATGTGATTTCTATTGTTGTTATACAAATGGTCAAGGGGTTTTTTTTAACTACATGATCGGTAGCTACGCTTCCGCTGGTCGATAAGTGCTGATCTACATACTTTTTAAGCATTAAATACCTGAGCAGAGGCATAGATTTAGATAAGCTCCGCAAACTGGCCGAGTTTACGTAATTCGTATATCTAGTAAACTCCGCCAATCTGATGAGTAACTCCTCCAGTTACTGGCGTTTTTCTCGGTGTTTACGACGGAAAACCACCTTTTCAGGCGTTTTTTGGATTTTTTAGCCGATAAACCCCGATTTGGGGTGTTTTTCTCGGTTTTACGCTGTGGAAAACAGCCTCAGCGAATATTTAAGCCTAAAATTTTTCCTCGTATTTTGATGAGAGTTTTCCTCGACTTTCCATCTAAAAACCGGAATCTTAAGAATTTTCCGAGCGGTTTTGACCGACAAACCCTCTTTTAACTGGTTTTTAAAGCGTTTTCTCGGTGTTTTTCGACGGAAAAACCACCTTTTCAGGCGTTTTTCTGGATTTTTAGCCAATAAACACCGATTTTCGGGTTTTTTCGTTTTTACACTGTGCAAAACAGCCTCAGCGAATATTTAAGCTTAAAATTACCCCATTTTATACATTTTCCTCGGATTTTGATGAGCGTTTTCCTCGATTTTACGTCTAAAAACCGGAATCTGAAGAATTTTCCGAGCGGTTTTGACTTACAAACCCTCTTTTAACTGGTTTTAAAGCGTTTTTCTCGGTGTTTTTCGACGGAAAAATTACCTTTTCAGGCGTTTTTCTGGATTTTTAGCCAATAAACACCCAAGAGTGTCCTTTTGTCAGAACTTACCCAATGATGGATGCCGCAGAGGTTCCAGAGGCTCCGGCGACGAAAGCTTCCTTTTCCTCGGCCTTCCTTTGGATGCCCATGCGGGCGAAAGCGGAGCCTCTTCAGCGGGAAGAAGCTCGTAATGGCTCCTGCAGTACACAGAACCTTCCCTCATCCCAAACGTGTCGCCCTTCGTCAGAAGAACACCGCACGTCGAACAAGCGAAACAGTGTACGTGAAAAACTTCACCTTTCGCTCTCATAACGAGCTCTGACGACGATATCCCAGCACCGCAACGCCCGCATCGTCTCACTCCAACAACCTGTAAAAAAAAGGTAAATATGACAAAACACCGGGTATATTGATAATGGTTGTTTGTTAACCACCGAGAGCTCTGTCAACATCGGTAAACCATGTTTATTCACAACTCCCCAACAATTTTAACCATCGATTTTTTTTGTATGGTAAACTTTTACCTTTTGTTCACCTGTGGGGTTGCCTATAATCAGGACACGTGACATCCACGTGAATCCCTCTTTTATATCCTTATTGAGGCCTGATTAGCGGAGGAAGATCCGGTGACTGAGATCGTAAAAGGGGAGGCTCACCTACCCGTTTCAAAAGGGAATTTATCGCTTTGTCATGCTCATCGCTGATCCGTGAAACGGGTGCGTTAACAGAATTTGTGCCTCCCTAATGATTATTACCAAATAACCATCCAGATTTAAAGCAAAGGGGAAATATCAATTTTCAAATTAACTCGAAACGGTTTTTCCTACTATTTTATCAGACGGTGGTAAAAAATTCTTTTTTCCGAACACTCTAGAAGTATAACCTTCCGCATGGTTCAACTGAAGTTCTTCCGTCTTTTGGTAACAAAAAGAACTAACATACGGAAAACCCCATTTTTACAGGATTTTTAAAACTTCAGAATAACCATGCAGAAGGTTATAATAACCGTCGGCTTTCGCGCTTCCTCACTCTTCATTCCTCGTTTAAAATTTAACCGTCGGTTAAACGACGAATTAAGAGTAAGCAAGCGCGAAAACCGACATTTGTTATAACCTTCCGCACGGTTATTCTGAAGTTCACAAAAAATTTTGTAGAAATAAGGGTTTTCTGTTAAAAAAGCCCCCAGCATCTGATGCTGGGAAACTCCGGATTGGAAAGCTTGTACGGTAGGAGAAGCATGCGGTTAACGCTAACCTACGGTTAAATATTATACGAGGAATGAAGAGTGAGCAAGCGTTAAAACCGACGGTTATAATAACCTTCCGCATGGTTATTCTGAAGTAACTAAAAAAATCCTGTAGAAATGGGTGTTTTCTGTTTAAAAAGCCCCCAGCGTCTGATGCTGGGATACTCTGGTTATGGGAATCTTGTTCAGTAGGGGGAGAATGTCGGTAAATGCTAACCGACGGTTAAATATTATACGAGGAATGAAGAGTGAGTAAGCGCGAAAGCTTAGGTTATTATAACCTTCCGCATGTTTTCTCTGAATTCCCAAAAAATCCTGTAAAAATGGGGGTTTTCTGTTAAAAAAAAACCGTATCGTTTTACAAAATGTGGACGCAGGTGGAACATAATGAAATAAACTCGCCGAAGGTTAGCTCGTTTTGTTACCAAAAGACGGAAAGGACTGCAGTATAACCATGCGGAAGGTTATACCGCTAAAGTGATTGACCAAAAGCATTTTTTTACTACCTAACCGTCTGAATCTGGGTCCGCAAAAGGCATCTGATGCTGGGAAACTCCGGATTTGGAGAAGCCTGTTGGCTAATGTTAATATTTAAACGTTCGTTAGCGTAACCGACAAGCTTCCCAAATCCGGAGTTTCCCAGCATCAGATGCTGCATTTTAAACAGAAAACCCCTATTTTTACAGGATTTTTTGGAAACTTCAGGATAACCACGCGGAAGGTTATAATAACCGTCGGTTTTCGCGCTTGCTCACTCTTCTGTCCTGGTGTAAAATTTAACCGTCGGTTAGCGTTAACCGACAAGCTTCTCCTAACGTACAAGCTTCCCAAACCCAGAGTTTCCCAGCATCAGATGCTGGGGGCTTTTTAAACAGAAAACCCCCATTTTAACAGGATTTTTTTTTGGGAATTCAGAATAACCATGCGGAAGGTTATAATAACCTCAGCTTTCTCGCTTGTTCACTCTTCATTCCTCGTACATATTTAACCGTAGGTTAGCGTTAACCGGCAATCTTCTCCTACCGTACAAGCTTCCCTAACCCGGAGTTTCCCAGCATCTGATGCTGGGGCTTTTTAATCAGAAAACCCCCATTTTTACAGGATTTTTTGGGAACTTCAGAATAACCATACGGAAGGTTATAATAACTAACGTCGGTTTTCGCGCTTGCTCACTCTTCACTCCTCGTATATATTTAACCGTCGGTTAGCGTTAACCGACAAGCTTCTCCAAATCCGGTTTTTCCCTGCATCAGATGCTGGGGGCTTTTTAAACAGAAAACCCCCATTTCTACAGGATTTTTTGGAAACTTTAGAATAACCATGCAGAAGGTTATAATAACTGTCGGTTTTCGCGCTTGCTCACTCTTTATTCCTCATAATTTAACCGTCGGTTAGCGTTAACCGACATTCTCCCCTACTGAACAAGATTCCCAAAGCCGGAGTATTCAGAATCAGATGCTAGGGTTTTTTAAGCAGAAAACCCCCATTTTACAGGATTCTGTAGGAACTTCAGAATAACCATGCGGAAGGTTATAATAACCTCAGCTTTCGCGCTTGCTCACTCTTTATTCCTCGTATAATATTTAACCGTCGGTTAGCGTTAACTGACAAACTTCTCCTACCGTACAAGCTTCCCAAATCCGGAGTTTCGCAGCATCAGATGCTGGAGGTTTTCTAAACGGAATGGTTATCATAACCGTTGGTTAGCGTTAACCGACAAGCTTCTCCAAATCCGGAGTTTTCCATCATCAGACGCCTTTTGGGGACCCTGGGTAACTTGAAACCCTTGAAAGGAGATGAAAGTCGACTCATTGAGTTTAAAGAAAAAAAAAATTATTTTCGCAAAGTCATTTATATGTTTTTATTAATGCCTTAAGTTATTAATTTCCTTATGATTTATACCTTGCCAATGACATATACGACTCGCGCATCTCCGAACGTCGAAACTACAGTCGTAAATTAACGTCAAAGATGTTTCTTATTAAAAAAAAATTCTGAAATGCAGCCTCACCAACCATTTTAGCTTACTTTAAGTTCAACTTTCATATTGGGGTTTTCCAGACCCCAAAAATCATAAAAATCTAAAATCTAAAAAAAGAAAAAAAAAACATGAAAATTTTTTGTACTTTCATTTGTCTCAGCCTTCTGGGGGCCCAAAGAAACGTATATTGCATCTAATATACATTTGAGGCGCTCCGGGTACCAAGGGCGAACTCGATAAAACGTAGTTTCGAGATATTCGCATTTTAAAGCTTTCTGTTAAGGGCGAACTCGACAGAAAAGTCACTCTCTGGAATTTTCGTGACGAGATTTTAGATTTTATAGAATCATAGAGGAAAGGGTTTTTTAAAAATTTTCGAATATTTTTTACGATTATTAATTCACAAAATGTATAATATATTTTTTTCGTGGCGGTGAGCTGTTCCAAGAGGAGTGGGGCTCCCGGAAAAGGAGTGGGGGTAGTGGACTAGGATACGAGTTCGCCCTTCGTACCCGCTCGGATATCGCAGTTAGAGCTTTGCCGCATATCGATTTCTACGTATTTTAAAGGGAAAAAAGGGCAAACTCAACGTAAAAATTATATGGGCGTATTCACCAAGAGGTCTAGAATCTGAAAATGAAAAAAAAAAAAAATTTGTCCGATGTCGAGTTCGCCCTTCGTACCCGGAGCGCCTCATTTAAATTCGTAAAAACTACGCCCTCACGTATACCGACCGATAGCGCAACCAAAAAACGCACTCCTGCCCGAAGGTTGAGACAAAAAAAAAATTTTAATTCCAAGAAAATTGACTCCTGACCCGGAAAACAACCTTTTTTTTTTGTAAAGACATCTTTTTTTGTTTTTTTACAATTTAATTGGCTCGCGTGTTTGTCCGGTTCCGTTATAAGACGAATTTTTTTACCCCTTCAAATCTAATTGGGCAATGTGTCGATTTTAAATTTTTTTGTGAAAAAAAAAGTTACCTTCTGTTTCTTCTCATTAGGGAAAAAGTACTTGTTCGAAGGGCTACCAACGAAAACTTCCTTAAAGAGGAGTAAAAATATGGGAGGGAAGTATAAGGGATGGGAAGTATATGGGAGGGGAAGTATAAATGAGGGGGAAGTATAAGGGATGGGAAGTATATGGGAGGGGGAAGTATAAATGAGGGGGAAGTATATGGGAGGGGAAGTATAACGGAGAAGAAAGTTTTTCTTTTCTTTTTTTTTCAATTAATTTTCTAGGTTTTTTTTCGATTAATTTTCTAAGTTTATTTTTCGAAGAATTATTAATTTTTTCGAAAAATTTTCTAAGTTTTTTTTATTTATTTTTTTTTTAATTATTATTTTTTAAAAATATTTTTACTAAAATGATAATTATGTAGTGTAAAAAAATGATGATTTTATTACACCAAAGGGGAAAGTATAAATGAGGGGGATGTATAACGGAGGGGAAGTATATGGGAGGGGAAGTATAAAGGAGGGGTAAGTATAAATGAGGGGGAAGTATATGGGAGGGGAGGTGCAAACGAGGGGGAAGTATATGGGAGGGGAGGTGCAAACGAGGGGGAAGGATAAAGGAGGGGTAAGTATAAGGGAGAAGAAAGTTTTTTTTTTTTTTCCAAAAAATGTTCCTAGTTTTTAAGTATCAAGGTAATAATAATGGAATTTTTGCCCAAGAGAGGTCCCTCTCGTTAGGCGTGGAAGTATGAAATTTCTCCCTACTAAATGATAATTAATGAAAAAAAAATGATAATTTTATTACACTAAAGGGGGAAATATAAATGAGGGGAAAGTATAAGGGAGGGGAAGTACATATATGGAAGAGTAAGTATAAATGAGGGGATGTATATGGGAGGGGAAGTATAAAGGAGGGGGAAGTATAAAGGAGGGGTAAGTATAAATGAGGGGGAAGTATTAGGAAGAGGAGGTACAAACGAGGGGGAAGGATAAAGGAGGGGAAGTATAACGGAGAAGGAAGTTTTTTTTCCCCAAAAAATGTTCCAAGTTTTCATGTATCAGGGTAGAAATAATGGGATTTTTGGCCAAGAGAGGCCCCTCTCGTAAGGCGTGGAAGTATGAAATTTCTCCCTACTAAAATGATAATTTTGTAAAAAAAATTACAATTTTTTACACCAAAAATTCGTAAAAAATACAAGGAGTGATTGGTGAAAATTTGGTGAAAACCGGACCGGCCCCAGCGAATTTTTTAAAAATTTCAGACAGACATATCTCCGCCATTTTTTCGAAATTCAACAATCACCCTCGTTAGTTTCTTGTTCACCGACTAAAGAAAATTTGGTGAAAATCTGGTGAAAACTGTGGCCGTAAAGTGTTCCGGAAAACTACGTCCGGCCGGCACCACAGACAAAGTTAGATCAATTGACCCTCTGGGGTCTGGAAGACCCTTACCCAAAAACCCGGAGGGTATCACAATAACATCTTTAAGGAAGTTGAAAGTACTAGTTCGAATCGCTTCCAACAAAAAACTGAGATCTTGTAGATTTTATACCTGTAATAGTCGTGTTTGCAGTAGATGTTTCCGTGTCTGGAGTAGCAGGTGACCTCTGTGTCTAAGCTTAGTTTGCATTCTGAGCATTGAAGGCATCCCAGGTGCCACTGACGGTCGACGGCAAGTAGATAAAAACGATCTGTGATTCTCGCCCGGCATCCAGCGCAGCAAGAATCTTCGTCCAAAACTTCCTTCAGCATCCCGCATTCTCAACTCATCTAAAAATAAACTTGTTGAACGAAATCGATTTGAGGTAAAACGCGTTTGCGTGTCGGTCGACAATCAAGACTTAATTAAAAGAGTCGCTCCCGTATGAAGATTTCGTCCGTTAATTATAGAAGAGGCCTCCTTCCCCGCTGTTTAATCGCACCGTTTAATTAATCAACCATAAAACCAATAACTTGCTCACAAACACCGATTCCGGAGGCTAATTATCATTTTTAAAAAGCGGCGACCCTTTTTTTCCTCTTCCGACGTCTCCAATTAGCGGACAGGTGAAAAGTAACATCCTCCCCCCTTTTATCTCACGAAAATCGCTCAAATCGTCTGTTCTTAAGATCGTAAAAATTAACGAAATTTCATAATTGGGTTAACAGTTTTTAAATAATAAACCCGTGTGTAATTTAGATTCAGTGGCAGGTAGGCGTAGGTATAAAATAAGAAAAAGCACGGTAATAAAGTTACTTGTACCGCACGTCGTTTTCTTTTATATCGCGACGTTTGTTTATAAATGGTTTTAATCGATCCGGCTGCATTCCTGGCCGTATCTTAAGAACTTACTCGGTGAATAAAGTTTTTATTATGAAGATATCGCCCGGATTTTCTGCGGACGTTGAGGATTTGAGAGATTTACAGCCTTTGTAGCGCCTTGGATAGGCAATTTTATTCAATTTACATCTCGAAAAATGGGATTGTGCAGAGAGAAACACTAATTTTCTCATTTTCTGAAGCCAATTTTGGATCAATTTTTCTTTTTAAAAATGATTTAGAATCTGCTAAGTGTGTAGATAAGCGGTACAGAGCTGGAATGGCTCTCAGGTTTGCTGTAAGGCAAAGATTCGGCTGCACCGAGGACAGTTGGAGGAGGAAGGGATGGAGTCAGCCAAGATTACAGTGTGGCCCTTCCAGTACCGCTTATCTAGTGACATAGCTTGGCTGTAAGACTCCATCCCTCGGTGCAGCCATTGCAGTCCACAAATTTTGGAATTTTGGATCGAAAAAACTTCTTTTTTGTGGACTACAATGGAGCACCGAGGACATTTGGAGGGGGAAGGGATGATGTCAGCCAAGATTACAGCTATGCTAAGTCTCTAGAGAAGTGGTACGGCTCTCTGTAATCATTGCTGTAAGACTTCATCCCTTCCTCCACCAACTTGGTGCAGCCATTGTAGTCCACAAACAAGAAGCTTTTTCGATCCAAAATTCCAAATTTTTTTGTGGACTGCAATGGCTGCACCGAGGACAGATGGAGGAAGAAGGGATGAAGTCTTACAGCCAAGCTATGTATTTAGATAAGCGGTACTGAGCTGGAAGGGCCACAATCGCTGTAATCTTGGCTGTAAGACTCCATCTCTTCCTCCTCCAACTGTCCTCGGTGCAGCCATTGTAGTCTACAAAAAGAAGCTTTTTCGATCCAAAATTCTAACTTTTTTGTGGACTACAATGGCTGCACCAGCACAGTTGGAGGAAGAAGAGATTGTTTTACAGCAAAGATTACAGCTAAGCTAAAGATAGCTACAGCTAAGCTCTAGATATGCGGTAAAGAGCTGGAAGGGCCACAAACGCTGTAATCTCTGTATCTTGGCTGTAAGACTGCATCCCTTTCTTCTCCAACTGTCCACGGTGCTGCCACTGTAGTCCATAAAAAAAGAAGCTTTTTCGATCCAAAATTCTATTTTTTTTTTGGTGGACTACAATGGCTGCACCGGCACAGTTGGAGAAAGAAGAGATTGTTTTACAGCAAAGATTACAGCTAAGCTCTGTCTCTAGATAAGCGGTACAGAGCTGAAAGGGCCTCAGTCGCTGTAATCTTTGCTTTAAGACACCATCCCTGCCTCCTCCAACTGTCGTCGCTGCAGCCATTGTAGTCCACACAAAAGAAGCTTATTCGATCCAAAATTCCAACTTTTTTTGTCGACTACAATGGCTGCGCCTAGGACAGTTGGAGGAGAAAGAGAAGTCTTACAGCCAAGATTACAGCTAAGCTAACTCTCTAGATAAGCGGTAAAGAGCTGGAAAGGCCGCAATCGCTGTAATCGAGGCTGTAAGACTTCATCCCTTCCTCCACCAACGTAGGTGCAGCCATTAAAGTCCACAAAAAAGAAGCTTTTTTAATCCAAAATTCCAACTTTCTGTGAACTACAACGGCTGCGCCGCGGACAGTTGGAGGAGAAAGAGAAGTCTTACAGCCATGATTACAGCTAAGCTAACTCTGTAGATAAGCGGAACAGAGCTGGAAAGGCTACAATCACTGTAATCTTGGCTGTAAGACTTCATCCCTTCCTCCACCAACTTGGTGCAGCCATTGTAGTCCACAAAAAGAGTAAGAATTTACGATCGAAAAAGCTTCTTTTTTTTCCTTAAAAAACGGAGAATCCGTAAAACAAATCGTGACCAAACCTGTTCGACAATAGGCTTGATTTCTTCCTATTAAAAGGAGGCACTTTTGGAAAGCGGGTCCTCACAAAAATCCGACTGAAACCTTTCGATGATCCATCGCGAATGAATTACGAGCGACTTCAACACGTCCGGCCACTTTTCGAAACCCGTCAAACGCTCGTATGTATTCATTCGTAAATTCCAAATCGAGTTTCTGTTTTTGTGGGCTCCCTAATTTTTTTTTTTAAGGGAAAGGTTGACATTTCCGCGTGTCAATTATTTTTTCCACAGAAAAGAGGCCGCCCTCTTCGCGTGCCGGAGGATGGGAGGAATTAAAATCATTAGACTTCATATCACAGGTGAAAGGAAATAAGTCCATAATTGGTTACGTTTATTTTTTTTTTTGGAAAGAAAATTAAAACCACACGAGGCAGGTCATTTCAAGATTCTGCCATCGAGGCTGTCAAAAATCCCTTTTTTTTCGCCGCCTCATAGCTCAAGTACGGTTGGTTGTACAAAAAATTGTATTAAATCAAATCTGTAGTAAATTTAATCATCTTTCTTTTTTAACTAAAGCATTTTTCTGCTACGACGTACCGTTTTGGAGATACATGCGAAAAACCGGGAAAATCCCCTGGTCTTATTTTTTTTTTTGAAAGAAAATTAAAACCACACGAGGCAGGTCATTTCAAGATTCTGCCATCGAGGCTGTCAAAAATCCCTTTTTTTCCGCCGCCTCGTAGCTCAAATACGGTTGGTTGTACAAAAATTTTATTAAATCAAATTTGTAGGAACGTTAATAATCTTTCTTTTTTAACTAAAGCATTTTTTAGCTACGACGTACCGTTTTGGAGATAGAAGCAAGAAACCGGGAAAATCCCCCCCACAGGTCTTATTTTTTTTGAAAGAAAATTAAAACCACACGAGTCAGGTCTTTTCATGATTCTGCCATCAAGGCTGTCAAAAATCCCTTTTTTTTCGCCGCCTCGTAGCTCAAATACGGTTGGTTGTACAAAAAATTTATTAAATCAAATTTGTAAGAAATTTAAGAATCTTTCTTTTCTTACTAAGGCATTTTTCTGCTACGACGTACCGTTTTTGAGATACTAGCAAAAAACCGGGAAAATCCCCGTCCCCCCTACCGGGCTTTTTTTGAAAGAAAATTAAAACCACACGAGGCAGGTCATTTCATTCTGCCATCATCGAGGCTGTCAAAAATCCCTTTTTTTCGCTGCCTAATAGCTCAAATACGGTTGATTGTACAAAAAATTTTATTAAATCAAATTTCTAGGAAATTTAATCATCTTTCTTTTTTAACTGAAGCATTTTTCAGCTACGATTTACCGTTTTTGAGATACATACAAGCGAAAAACCGGGAAAATCCCCCCCCTGGTCTTACTTTTTTTTTGAAAGAAAATTAAAACCACACGAGGCAGGTCATTTCAAGATTCTGACATCGAGGCTGTCAAAAATCCTTTTTTTTTTCGCCGCCTCGTAGCTCAAATACGGTTAGTTGTACAAAAATTTTATTAAATCAAATTTGTAGTAAATTTAATAATCTTTCTTTTTTAACTAAAGCATTTTTCAGCTACGACGTACCGTTTTTGAGATACAAGCGAAAAACCGGGAAAATCCCCGTTTTTCCTACTCGTTGGGGGGGGGGGGGGGTGACAATCAGTAACAAGGAGTCATCAAGCTTCCCTAAGCCAAAACGATATTTTGGCTGTCAAATTTTGAAACTCCCAGAAATGCTCCCAAAAACGATGAATAAGCGGCCATTTTGCCACATAGAAAGTTCATAACTTTTGGAAAGAAAAAAAGATCTTTCACTTTTTTTGGGAATGAGAAAGAGAAAAAAAAAGACTTCTTCTTTTATTCGTACCCCTCGGCGAGGAGCTCTTCCGTCATGTTTTGTTATTCGTTCTAATTGGGAGGAGCTCTTTCTTCTCGTTTGCTTCCCTTCTTACAATGAAAAGGGGAATCCATTGTACCGGACACGTGTCAGTCCCAATTACAGAACCTCCCCCTCCCCCCAGTGAGCCTCTCAACCCCACAAAAGAACGTCACAAGTCTTGATATAAGAGTCTCCTTTCTAAAGCTAAACAAATATTTTCCCTTAACTTTTTTTTATAAGTCAAAATCGATTTTTCATATAAAAATATGTTTAATATACATAAAACGTCGATATGAGGGATGAAAATGAAAAAAAAGCTTACCTCAGGGCTGCGAAACACCTTCTAGACCCTTCGGCGATATGCGTATGAATAATAAAAGGGTGGGTGACTTTTGGCCGGCGGCGGGGGCGGTTCGAGGCATGCGCAGAGGGAAGGGCCGCCTCCAGGAAAAGCGCAGCCTCCATTTCTTCCAAAGGGGAAGAAAAAAAAACCCACCCTTCTTAGGGGGGAAAAAAGTTTTCTTTAACGATTTCTGTTTTCTTCTTATTTTTCAAAAATCCCAAAAAACAGACGGCGTTTATAAAATATCACCATGGAAACCCAAACCGCAAACGACAAAATCATTACGTGATCCTCCTCCCCACCCCCTTAAATTTCCTTCGTGGTTCACCAAGTTGTTGAAATATTTTCCACAAGGTTCGCTGGAGACGGTACAGCAGGCTTGCCAACCTAAAAATTGTTCTACAATCTCCAAAGGTTGGCCAACCTATTCTAAAGAATGGTGTGGTATCCTAAATATTCGTCCTGTAATCTCCTAGAGATGTTATACGAATCATCGCCAGATTCGCTGGAGGCCTAGTTCAAATCTCAATGGCAAGCTACCAGCTTCGCTGTAGACGGTACAGGCTAGCCAACCTTTGCCCTAAAACAATGTTCTGCAATCTCCAAAGTTTGGCCAACCTATTCTAAAGATTGCTGTGGTATCCTAAATATTCGTCCCATAATCTCCTAGAGAAGTTATCCGAATCACCACCAGGTTCGCTGGAGGCCTCGTTTGAGATTTGAACGAATCAACAATCTTTAGGTTGGCTAGCCTGCTGTACCGTCTCCAGCGAGCCTCAAAGAAAATATTTCGACAACTTGGCGAACCACGAAGGAAATTTTAGAGGGAGGGGAGGAGGATCTCTAGGAGATTATAGGACGAATATTTAGGATACCACAGCGGAAATGCCAAACTTTGGAGATTGTAGAACAATCTTTAGGTTGGCTAGCCTGCTGTACCGTCTCCAGCGAACCTTGTGGAAAATATTTCAACAACTTGGTGAACCACTAAGGAAATTAGGGAAGGAGGACCTCCAAACGATTTATGTATTAGTTGAATTATCTTCCACCAGGTTCGCTGGAGGTAACGGTTTAATAAAGTAGCCAACCTTTTTACTTGGGTTTTTTTTAGTGGTTTTTGTCAAAGAAAATTTGAAAAGGGGGTCTTTCTCTTCAAAAGCGAGGGCGGTAAATCAAATCTTCAACCTTCGATTTCACGTTTCAATTGCGAATAGGGCGGGTCTTTGACCTACGAAAAAAAACCATCAAATATGAGATATTAAGGTTCTAGGTAGGTGTCGACGGCTTCAGAATGTAATAAATATCCTTTTTTTTTATTCTTTTTATATATGTTTTTTAATATTTGAAAAACCCTCGAGCGACTAAACACCATTTATAAGATCCCTACCGCCACTAATAATATTCATAGAATACATTTTGTAAACAAATGGACGTTTGAGAAGGCGGGAGTATATAAACACAACTTTCGTCCTAATGGGGACCCGTGGACGCAGCCGATGAATAATCGTAATAAATAAATGTCAGTTGTAAAACAGAAATGGTTTCGGATCGCCTTCGGTCATAACATGCTCGTATTATTCGATTTTCAATTAAAGGTAAACATTCCTAAATAAATTAGAAAACGAAATAATAGGTTTTATTTTTAATGTGCTCCTCCTAAGCGATTAACGAGTTTCTATGCATAATTCTTTAAATATCCGCCAGGTTCGCTGGTGGTCTTCGATTTAAAGTAGCCCGCCAAATTTTAAAAATGTTTACGTAGTGTATTAATTTTCTCAGGTAAAACAAAAAAAATTTGAAGAAAATGGCAGCCCTGAGAGGGACAGATGGCCCTTGGATTTGGGGACACAAAAATTTATGCCTTTTTAAGACTCTCAGACATGTAAATTTGATATTTCCGTACACAAAAAGACTGAAGAGGAGAGAAAAAAATTGAACCTTTTGTTTGCTCGGGGTCGATCGGTGGGGGCTACCGTTTTATAGCCTATCCCGGAATGGTGTGTTTGCGTTAATAGCTAATTATCTCCCCCGACCATAACAAAACCATCAATACTTACGTGGAAAACATTTTAAATTCGTTGTAAAAACGGCGCCGTGCGAACGAACCTGATTTAAAAATGAAATTACCACTTTTTTTTTGTCTTAAGAATTTTTTTATTAAGCTTTTATCAGTTTTTAATGATCCCTTTGATCGCCCGAATTTTTGTATTAGCAAAATATTATGATATCCATGCCGTTTACCTCCAGCGACTCTGGTGAAAGATAATTCAACTAATACATAAAACGTTTAGAGATTATAAAAAAATGTTACACAAATCGTTAGGATAAGATGTTAAGGACAATATAGGTTGGCAACACTGTTTTTTAAGACCAAAACTTTTTGGGCTGATGTTGCTGAAGTTTCCCCGGCCTTATAGCTCTTAAAATTGATCATAGAAATGCCCTAAACTCTTGGAATTGTCTATAGAAATGCCCTAAACTATTAGAATTGGCTATTAAAATACCCTAAACTCTTGGAATTGCCCATAGAAACACCCTACACTCTTGGAATTGCCCATAGAAATACCCTAAACCCTTCGATTTGGCCATAGAATAGCCCTAAACTCTTGGAATTTGCCTAAACTCTTGGAATAAATCATTGGGAGATTAGAGGACTATGTAGCACAAATCGTTTGGATATGATCATTAGGTTGGCAACGCTGTTTTCTTTTACTATAGATGTTTATAATCCATTGAATTAATTAATACCGCTATTTTTTTAAACAGTTTCCTCCAGCGAACCTGGTGGAAGATAATTCAGCTAATACATAAATCGTTAGGAGATAAGATCTTTAGGACAATATAGGTTGGTAACACTGTTTTTTAAGACCAAAACGTTTTGGGCTGATGTTGCTGAAGTTTCCCCGGCCTTATGGCGCTTAAAATCGCTCATAGAAATGCCCTAAGCTCTTGGAATTGTCCATAGAAATACAGTAAACTCTTTGAATTGGCCATAGAAATACCCTAAATTCTTTGAATTGGCCATAGAAGTGCCCTAAACTCTTAGAAATGGCTATGAAAATACCCTAAACTCTTAGAATTGCCCATAGAATAGCCCTAAACTCTTTGAATTGGCCATAGAAATTCCCTAAACCCTTCGATTTGGCCATAGAAATATCCTAAACCTTTCGATTTGGCCATAGAATAGCCCCAAACTCTTGGAATTGTCCATAGAAATACCCTAAACTCTTTGATTTGGCCATAGAAATACCCTAAACCTTTCGATTTGGCCATAGAATAGCCCCAAACTCTTGGAATTGTCCATAGAAATACCCTAAACTCTTTGAATTGGCTATAGAAATAACCTAAACCCTTCGACTTGGCCATAGAGTAGCCCTAAACTCTTGGAATTATCCATAGAAATACCCTAAACTCCTTGAATTGGCCATAGAAATACCCTAAACCCTTCGATTTCGCCCTAGAATAGCCCTAAACTCTTGGAATTGTCCACATAAATTCCCTAAACTATTTGATGCATTTCAATGAGCAATTTTATATTTCACTCAGCGGACCCCAATATCCCCAAATGTTTTTAAGCATACAAAAAAGGAAAAAAGCACTACGGTTAATTTTATTCATCCAGTTAAGCATAAACAATTTTTTTTACGATAGATGTAAATTTAATAATCCATCGATTACATAAAATCTGCATATTCTCCTTTATAATTGGTGCACTATAGGGTAATTTTATTAAAAAACAATTTTCGTGGAAAATATAAGGAGGAAGAAAACGTTCGACGGAGAAGAAAAAAAAGCGGTAATAACCGTCTTCACTTTTAAACACCGGCTTAACTTCTTTAATTAAATGTTATGTCCGAGGATTTTAATTGTTAAAACTATTATAATTTTCCACTTTTATTGTTTGCGTAAACGTTTTTTTTTTGCCAATTTCGTATGCGCTTTTTGCATCGGCTTCTTTGGAAACGCTAGCCGAACTAACATTTTTCTCAAAACTTATTAGAAGGTAAAAATGATTACAAAATTAGTTTTAATATACATAATTTCGTTATAATTGAGGACAGATGTTCAGACGAAAATAGAACATGAGATCCTAATTTTTAAGGTGACAACCAATTAGTTTTTGATATGTTCCGAAAGTTTTTTTGTGGCTAATATTAAAAAAGTCTGATTTTTTTTCGTCCGTTCGATCAATTCATTATCGTGGATGTTTTATTGGGCAATCAAAGTCGGCTGGTTTTGAAAGAGAGGAAAAAAATGTGGAATAGGTATAAAAAAAAAGTTTTCAAACCTTTTTGTTTACAAAACCAATCCATAAAGAAGATATGAAATTCCTTTTGGGAGCCGGCTCCTCCCATAAATAAAAGGTTCTTCATTAACATGTAGGCATTATGAATTTACATTTTTTTTCTTTCTACCTCTTTTATGATTAAAATACAAGATGTTCTGCAAATTGTCCGGTGTAGGGCATTTCTATGGCCAATTCGAACGGTTTAGGGTATTTCTGTGGCCAATGCAAAAAGTTTAGGGCATTTCTATGGCAAATTCAAAGAGTTTAGGGCATTTCTAAGGACAATTCAATTAGTTAACGGTATTTCGATGGCCAATTTTAAGATTTTAGGAGTATTCTAAGGCTAACTCGAAGGGTTTAGGGTATTTCTATGGCATATTTGAAGATTTTAGGGCTGTTCTATTGCCAATTGAAGGGTTTAGGGTATGTATTTTTACTGTCAATTCAAAGAGTTTAGGGTATTTCTACGGCCAATTTGATGAGCTTATGGTATTTCTATGGCTAATTCTATGACTTTAGGGCATTTACGTATATGGCCAATTCGATGAGCTTAGTGCATTTTTATGGCCAATTTGATGAGCTTAGGGCATTTCTACGGCCAATTTGACGAGTTTAGGGCATTTCTATGGCCAATTCGATGAGTTTAGGGTATTTATACGGCCAATTCGATGAGTTAAGGGCATTTCTATGGCCAATACAAATAGCTTAGGGCATTTCTATGGCCAATTCGATGAGTTTAGGGCATTTCTACGGCCAATTCGTTGAGTTAAGGGCATTTCTATGGCCAATAAAATAGCTTAGGGCATTTCTACGGCCAATTCGATGAGTTTAGGGCATTTCTACGGCCAATTCGATGAGTTTAGGGCATTTCTACGGCCAATTCGATGAGTTTAGGGCATTTCTATGGCCAATTCAAAGAGCTTAGGGCATTTATATGGCCAATATTATTACTGCTCCAACCGAGGACTTCTATGGACAATAATTATATGTTATTTTTATTGTTAAGGATAAATAATTTATTTTTTCCTCTTTCAGATGGCGATTTGAAATTCAAAATGTCCGTTCTATTTAAATAGAAACTACATGTTTCGTAAATCTTTAACTTTAAAGCACAATATAAATTAGAATATCTAGAATTGAATACAATAGCGGTTTGCCGTGAGATGGCGAGGTTATTTTTCCATGATAAAGAATAAGAAGGGGGATAAGAAAAGAAAAAAAAAAGGCGAAAAAGGAAAGGGTGTAAATAATGCATCAATAGTAAAAAGAAAGGCGTGGCTTTGGGACCGGTTGAGAGAAAATTGTCCCTATTCTCCCGTTAGTCCCGGGCGGCGTTCTCCTTTATGCTTTATGTATTGTATACGTTTGAGAACCCGCCCCGTTAATGGTAAAACTCATTGCCATTCCGAAACGCCGACGTACCGGAGTATCGATCTCGTCGTGCCATCCATAAAACATATGATGAGAGCGAGAATCGCCATGGATTCTCTCGTTAAAATCCACTCGCCGATGAAAAATCCCGAGGGACTTCTTCTTGATTTAAGTCTTAATCTCCACCCCATGGATCCATCCTGTTTTGTATTCCTCCTAGATATGCCAATATGTCTTCTTTTTTATACTAAATTTATTACTTTATATACACCATCGTTTATTTATAATAATTGTTAACAATCTAATCACCTTTTTAAAGAAATATACCCATATTATTCATTATCTTCAATATTCCCTACAGAAGACACTTTTGGGCCGAAAATCTTCTCAAAAATTTCGTCCGAAATAAATTTCGTTCGAATTGGCCATGCCCCCTTATGATTTCAAAAATTAGGACGAAAATGTCTTTCAGACGAAAAGCGTTCATTTAACTATTTTACTTTTTAATAGAAAATCTTCACGACCGAAATACATCTCGCCAGAAACAAAAGAGACTTTTGGGCCGAAAATCTTCTCAACAATTTCGTCCGAATTGGCCACGCCCGGCTACAGAAGAGCTTTTGGGCCGAAAATCTTCTCATCAATTTCGTCCGAATTGGCCTCGCCCGGCTACAGAAGAGACTTTTGAGCCGAAAATCTTCTCAACAATTTCGTCCGAATTGGCCTCGCCCGGCTACAGAAGAGACTTTTGGGCCGAAATCTTCTCAACAATTTCGTCCGAATTGGCCACGCCCGGCTACAGAAGCCACTTTTTGGCCGAAAATTTTCTCAACAATTTCGTCCGAATTGGCCACTCCCGGCTTCAGAAGACACTTTTGGGCCGAAAATCTTCTCAACAATTTCGTCCGAATTGGCCACGCCCGGCTACAGAAGCCACTTTTTGGCCGAAAATTTTCTCAACAATTTCGTCCGAATTGGCCACGCCCCCTTATTTGAAACGAAATTAGGACGAAATGTCTTTCGGACGAAAAACGTTCATTTAACTATTTTACTTTTTAATAGAAATCTCGACCGAAAGACATCTAGACCTAAAAATGCTGCGTTCTAATTTCCCGTTTTTACTTTGTAGCCCCGACAAACCGTTTTATTTCATTAATTTTATGACTTCATTTTCCTTCCTTGGGCTTTTTTTATTTATATATTTTTTAATTATTAAAAGAGAATTCCAGGGACGTGAAATTTAAAACCGAAACGCCATTTATGGAAACCGACACGAATTCCTATGTCTTTATCATTTCAATATCTCCGAACTCATGAGTTTGTCTTCTTTATTTTTTGTACCTTTTATAAAATTGTTGACTTTCCCATTAAATAATTGACATTCTCGAACAAATTTTTAAAACTCTTTTTAAATTTTTTAACTTCTGTTTTTCAACATAAAAGAATTAATTTTTGAAAAATTTGAAATTTTAAGAATCACGATTTTCTCATGTTCTACGTCGTGAACGAAATCCCAATTTAAATAAATTTGTATCTGCGTGCACTTTGAAATGCGAAATTCTATAGAATCATATCCCTGACGTGGTTTTATCCACCCACCGATTTAAACCCTAGAAGGGAAGAAAAAAAATTCAATTCGACTTTCGGTCATTATGGATTTTGAAATTCTTTTGCATGAAAAAAAAAAAATGTCTGAAAAAACTACTTTTTTTCCGGAAAACCCTTTGCAAATTGCAGAAAACTAACCATGGAAGTCAATTAACTCCTCAAATCGGGCAGAGAAATGCATAAACTCTTGGAATTGGCCTTGAAAATTCCCTAAACTCTTAGAATTGCCTTTAGATATGCCCAAACTCTCGGAATTGTCCATCGAAAAGCCTTAAACTCTCAGAATTGTCCATAGAAATGCCCTAAACTCTTAGAATTGCACTTTAGATATGCCCTAAACACTTGGAATTGTCCATAGGAAAGCCTTAAACTCTTAGAATTGTCCATAGAAAAGCCCTAAACTCTTAGAATTGGCCATAAAAATGACCTAAACTCTTGGAATTGTCCATAGAAAAGCCCTAAACTCTTGCAATTGTTCATAGAAAGGCCTTAAACTCTTAGAATTGTCCATCGAAAAGCCCTAAACTCTTGGAATTGTCCATCGAAATGCCCTAAACTCATATAATTGCCTTTAGATATGCCCAAAACTCTTAGAATTGTCCATCGAAAAGCCCTAAACTCTCAGAATTGTCCATAAAATGCCCTAAACTCTTAGAATTGCCTTTAGATATGCCCAAAACTCTCGGAATTGTCCGTAGAAAAGCCTTAAACTCTCAGAATTGTCCATAGAAATGCCCTAAACTCTTAGAATTGTCCATAGAAATGCCCTAAACTCTTAGAATTGCACTTTAGATATGCCCAAAACTCTCGGAATTGTCCATAGAAAAGCCTTAAACTCTCGGAATTGTCCATAGAAAAGCCCTAAACTCTTGCAATTGTCCAGAGAAAAGCCCTAAACTGTTAAAATTTACCATAAAAATTCCCTAAGCACTTGGAATTGGCTATAAAATTTCCCTAAACTCTTATAATTGCCTTTAGATATGCCCAAAACGGAATTGTCCATCGAAAAGCCTTAAACTCTCAGAATTGTCCATAGAAATGCCCTAAACTCTTATAATTGCCTTTAGATATGCCCAAAACTCTCGGAATTGTCCGTAGAAAAGCCTTAAACTCTCGGAATTGTCCATAGAAAAGCCCTAAACTCTTGCAATTGTCCAGAGAAAAGCCCTAAACTGTTAAAATTTACCATAAAATTCCCTAAGCACTTGGAATTGGCTATAAAATTTCCCTAAACTCTTATAATTGCCTTTAGATATGCCCAAAACTCTCGGAATTGTCCATCGAAAAGCCTTAAACTCTCAGAATTGTCCATAGAAATGCCCTAAACTCTTATAATTGCCTTTAGATATGCCCAAAACTCTCGGCATTGTCTATAGAAAGCCTTACACTCTTGGAATTGTCTATAGAAATGCCCTAAACTCTTAGAATTGCACTTTAGATATGCCCTAAACACTTGGAATTGTCCATAGGAAAGCCTTAAACTCTTAGAAATGTCCATAGAAAAGCCCTAAACTCTTAGAATTGGCCATAAAAATGACCTAAACTCTTGGAATTGTCCATAGAATAGCCCTAAACTCTTGCAATTGTCCATAGAAAGGCCTTAAACTCTTAGAATTGTCCATCGAAAAGCCCTAAACTCTTGGAATTGTCCAGAGAAAAGCCCTAAACTGTTAAAATTTACCATAAAATTCCCTAAGCACTTGGATTTGGCTATAAAATTTCCCTAAACTCTTATAATTGCCTTTAGATATGCCCCAAACTCTCGGTATTGTCCATAGAAAAGCCCTAAACTCTAAATTCAGGACAGCTCTAAAACGCTTAAGTCGCATAAGTTCAGAGGAAGATGAAGGCTGTTTAGTAAACAAGAACGTGATTAACCCTCAAGGAACGAAGGTGTCGGAAACTATGTAAACTTATGTTAAGAAGTCTTAAGTTTGTTTACGGTTCTCAAAAGGGAGAAGTCGAGAGAAGGCGGAAAAAAAAAGAAGGACGATTTCCGAGGGTGGATGTGAATTATGGGACTCATGTCGTTCTGAGGTCTACATGTGGCGTTCGGTGTCCGTCTTTTAGTTTAACACACACGTGCCAAAGGCGCCAGCGGCCCTGCCCTCTTCCAAGCGACCTCATTACCCCCGAAAAGGGCGAAAAGAAGCCGACACCGAAAATAGAAACTCTGATTTATCGACACGCGACAATATGGCAAAAATCTACGCAAATATGAAGCTGGAACTTATTTATCACCCTTTTTTTCCGGTCGTAAAAAAGTGAAGACGTAAAAAAAAGAGTGTGGGCCGAATGCTCATTACCGAAATACCCGAAGGCCCTCTTTAAAATGTCGATACTGAAAAACATGAATCATCCCTATTTGCATTCTGAGGCGTCTCGAAGCCCCCTATAAATATTCAATCCTATTTCATTTTCAACATATTAAATCATAAATCCACTTTGAAAGGAATCCTCTTTCGTGTTTTTTTTCTTTTTTTTTTTTCCCTTTTTTCTTTATCCTTCAGTGAATCGAAAGGACAATGAAACTATATTTTAAGAGTGGGGACAGGTTGACATCTGCCTTCTACCTCTGAAATCTGGTTTTTATGGAATACAGGATCTCTCCTCGGGTCTCCCTCCTGTTTCTTGTATCCCGGCCATATCATCTTCGGATTTTTTTCTTCTTTTTTTTTTTTCAGCAAACCTTCTCTCCTTTTCGTCGTATCCTGCACCGTGAGCTTTCTCCTTTCCGCATCCGAGAAAAAAAATAACCGGTTACAATCACTTCATAAATAAAAGAATACTATAAATATAGTAACGAGTTTGCTTAAAAAAATTTTTATTTTGACAAAATGGTGGTTTATAGAGAGTGATTAAGAATTCAAAAACTCCTTTTTGTTTATTCCAGATATCTATTTGACTCGAATCATCATTTTTTGGTTAGTTTCTTTTATCTAATGGCATAAAAACAGACATTTTAGTTAATTCCTGATGTATATTTGACTCGAATCATCCTTTTTTGGTTAGTTTCTTTTATCTATAGGCATAAAAACACTTTTTGGTTTATTCCTGATGTCTATTTGACTCAAATCATCCTTTTTTGGTTAGTTTCTTTTATCTATAGGCATAAAAACACACTTTTTGGTTTATTCCTGATGTCTATTTGACTCAAATCATCCTTTTTGGTTAGTTTCTTTTATCTATAGGCATAAAACACACTTTTTGGTTAATTTCTGATGACTATTGGACTCAAATCATCCTTTTTGGTTAGTTTCTTTTATCTACAGGCATAAAACACACTTTTTGGTTAATTCCTGATGTCTACTGTATTCGAATCATCCTTTTTTGGTTAGTTTCTTTTATCTATAGGCATAAAACACACTTTTTGGTTAATTCCTGATGTCTATTGGACTCAAATCACCCTTTTAACTTCCTTAAAGAAGTTTTGTGATAACCTCGACGTCGGGTTTTTGGGGGTCTTCCAGACCCGGAGGGTAAATCGAATATTGATCTTTACCGATCTCAACTTTGTCTGTGGTGCCGGCCGTCCGTACATAGCATTTTTTTTCCGGAACACTTTACGGCCACAATTTTTCAACCGATTTTCACCAAATTTTCTTTAGCCGGTGAAGAAGAAAGTAACTTGGGCGATTTTATAATTTCAAAAAAATGGCGGAGATATGTCTGTTTGAAATTTTCAAAAACTCGCTGCGGCCGAACCGTTGGTCCTATTTTCACCAAATTTTCACCAATTACTCCTTATATTTTTACGAATTTTTGGTGTACAAAAATTGCCAATTTTCAATAATAATTTTTTTTTTAGTCGGGAGAAATTTCATACTTCTACCCATTACGAGAGGCACATCCGTAGGCCAAAGGGTCCATTATTTCTACCTTGACACTTGGAAAAATTTTCGAAAAAAAAAAACTTAAAATATTTTCAGAAAAAAAGCGCAAATTTAAAAAAGTAAACCCGGAAAATGTAAAAAAAAATTTGGAAAATTTTTCGAAATAAAAAAACTTCCCTCTCCGTTATTCTTCCCCCTTCGTTATACTTTCGTTCCCTTTTACTTCCCCTGACTTATACTTCCCACTTCGTTAAACTTCCCCTCCCATATACTTCCTCCTCCGTTGTACGTCCCCTCCGTTATACTTCCCCTCCTATATTGTTATTTCTCTTTAAGGAAGTTTTCGCTCGAAGCTCTTCAAACCAGTAATTTTCGTTAGTTTCTTTTATTTATCGGCCTTAATACTTCCATTTGGGTCATTTTATGGCATCCATTGGCATAAAAAATGGGGTTTTTCGGCCAAAAAAACGAGAAAAACCCCTGAAAATTTTGAAAAAAATTGGTTTTCCGTCAAAAATCCAAGAAGTCTTTCCAAAAATTCTTGGGTTTCTCGGTCGAAAAAGCAGTTTTATGAAAAACAACAAATTCTTATGTTCTGAAGCCTTTCTCTAAAGGGATGAAGTATTTTTTTTCTAAGACGGAAGCGTTGAACATGAGGATTGCCTGTGGGTATTCTGAGCTTTTCGAACGTTTGATTTATCCGTTAAAGGCGCCAGCCAGTCCACCCTCAAGATGATGAATTGCGGAGGGGTCCTCCCTTCCATCTGCGCCCCACACTTGTACCCAAAATATAAAAAACCGCGGAAAAAAAGGTAAAAATTTTTTTTAATTAAAAAAAATCGTACAAAATAATGCGCAAGCAAACATCCTTCATTTAACAACCTCAGCCTTTATGTTTGAACAGTAAAATCTGTTTATCCTTTCGCAATTAGTGCGTCGGGGCCTCCGCTTTTTTACGACCTCTCCGAACAATTGAGTTCACGCCAAAATAATAAAATAAAGAGAGATAGAGGGAGGGAAAATGAGAATTTTTTTCTTTCTTTTCACATTTTAAAACAAAGGAGCTTTAAGTTTAAAAGGTGTTTATGACCCTTCACGAAAAAAATGGAGGGTAATCCAATAATTTCGTAAAATGAAGAGCTTCCAACGAAAACTTCTTAAAGAGAAGAAAAATATAGGAGGGGGAAGTATTAAAGAGAGGAAGTATAGCGGAAGGGGAAGTATAACTGGGGGAAGTATAACGGAGGGGGAAGTATAAGGGAACGAAAGTATAACGAAGGGAGGGAAAGTATAAATGAGGGGGAAATATTAGGTAGGGGAAGCATAAGGAAGCGGAAGTATATATGGGAGGGGGAAGTTTTTTTTTTCGATAAATTTTCTAATTTTCAGGGGTTTTCTCTTTTTTTTTTTTTTGGCGGGAAAATCTCATTTTTTATGCCGATGGATGCCAAAAAATGACCCAAATGGCCGATAGATATAGTAGAGCCGGTAGAGAAGTAACAATATAGGAGGGGGAAGTATATAGGATGGGAAGTATAACGGAGGGGGATGTATACGGGAGGGGAAGTATAAAGGAGGGGAAGTATTTGGGAGGGGAAAGTCATCAGCTAAACAGTCGTTAATTCTTCCGATTGGCGGCTAAATAGTTGCATTATCGTAAGCCATTGAGTCTTCAGCTAAGAAGTAGCTAGATCGTCAGCTAAACATCCGTCAAATCATCAGCTAAACAGTCGTTAATTCTTCAGATTGGCGGCTAAATAGTTGCTTTATCGTAAGCCATTGAGTCTTCAGCTAAAAAGTAGCTAGATCGCCAGCTAAACAGCCGTTATATCATCAGCTAAACGGTCGTTAATTCTTCATATTGGCAGCTAAGTAGTTGCTTTATCGTAAGCCATTGAGTCTTCAGCTAAAAAGTAGCTAGATCGTCAGCTAAACAGCCGTTAAATCATCAGCTAAACAGTCGTTAATTCTTCATTAAAAAAAAGCTAAATTGCTTAATAAAGATAATAAATGTAAAAAATGCCAATTTTTTTAGGCCAAAATTCTTAAAAATATAAGGAGTAATAGGTGAAAATTTGGTGAAAATCTGTTGAAAACTGTGGCAGTAAAGTGTTCCGGAAAAACTACGGCCGGCCGGCACCACAGACAAAGTTGAGATCGGTAAAGATCAATATTCTATCAATATTCACGTATTTGACCCTCCGGGGTCTGGAAGACCCCCAAAAACCCGACGTCGAGGGTATCACAATAACTTCTTTAAGTAAGCTAAAAATAAACAAATAGTGATAAAACGAGAGACTAATTTAATCAAGCCCCCCTAAATTTCTGGTTATTTGCCTCAAATTAAACACGTGACTTCTCCTCCTAATCATCCCTACGAGGGTCGAGATTATCCGGCAGAAAATTAGTTGAAACGGGAGAAGATCCGGAGCGGAAAGCGGGAGGGACGAATATGTCACACGCCTTCCGTTCATTATAGAAACGGGTCAAATACGCCGTTAAATTACCCCTTAAAAAGGGCCTAAATCCGAGAAAAATTAGTCGACTTATAATTATGAAATTTACGCTCTATGATAACATTCGAGATGATAAATTCCTGCGTTTTTTAAAAAAGATGGCCCCTTTTAATTTGTACCCTAATTAAAGCATTCAAAGTAAATAAATTATTAATATCTTTGTTACGGGTGTGAAAACAGCCTAATTTGATATCAGATAAAAATTTCAAAAAAAAAAAAATTGTTGAGTGGGGGTGAAAAATCCCATGGATAAAGAAGTCTAGAGGGCACTCGATGTTTTATAGGGACTATCAATTACTTTACAAGCTCACCCCTTCGAGGGATTTTTTTTTTCAATTCAACGTTAAGTCCGTCCGGCATATGTTGTCGGACAATGTGACCTTCCGACCGTAAATCAAGATTCCCTCTTCATTATTTTTGGTCGATAATTTTTGTGTAGGGACCCCACAAAATTTTTTTGAGGCTCTTTATTTCGTTGAGGATATCGCGTGCCGGATGGAGAATAAGCCCCTTTTTGGTTAAACCTTTTATTGTTTAAACGGAGGTTTTTTCGATTTTTAAGATGGGAAGATTCAGTGTTCAATTTTGGCGTTGCTTTTTGCTTGTTCCCTGGGACCTACAATATTTTAAGCGGACTCCGTTGATTTAACGACTGTTTAGCTGAAGATAATGCAACTAATTAGCTGAAAATCTAACTACTTTTTAGCAGAAGAATTATGTAATGGCTTACGATTAAGCAAATATTTAGCTGCCAAACTGAAGAATAAACGACTGTTTAGCTAACAATTATGCAACTATTTTGCTGGCAGTCTGAAGAATTGGCCACTGTTTAGCTGAAGATTATGCGAATATTTGCTGAAGATCTAACTGCATTTTAGCTGAATAATTAATGGCTTACAATAAAGCAACTAAAAATCTGAAGAACCGACGACTCTTTAGCTGACGATTGACCGTCTGTTTGGCTGACGATTTAACGACTGTTTAGCTAAAGATTAAGCGACTATTTTGCTGATTATCTAAGTACTTTTCAGGTGAAGACTTAATGCCTAACGATAAAGCAACTATTTGGCTGCCATTCTGAAGAATTAACGACTGTTTAGCTGACGATTTAACGACTGTTTAGCTGACGATTTAACGACTGTTTAGCTGAAGATTAAGCGACTATTTACCTAACAATCTAACTACTTTTTAGCTGAAGACTTAATGGCATGCGATAAAGCAACTATTTAGCTGCCAATCTGAAGAATTAACGACTGTTTAGCTGACGATTTAACGACTGTTTAGCTGAAGATTATGCAACTATTTAGCTGACGATCTATCTACTTTTCAGCTGAAGAATTGATGGCTTACGATAAAGCAACTATTAAGCTGCCAATCTGAAGAATTAACGACTGTTTAGCTGACGATTTAACGACTGTTTAGCTGAAGATTATGCAACTATTTAGCTGACGATCTATCTACTTTTCAGCTGAAGAATTGATGGCTTACGATAAAGCAACTATTAAGCTGCCAATCTGAAGAATTAACGACTGTTTAGCTGACGATTTAACGACTGTTTAGCTGAAGATTAAGCGACTACTTACCTAACGACCTAAATACTTTTTAGCTGAAGACTTAATGGCTTGCGATAAAGCAACTATTTAGCTGCCAGTCTGAAGAATTTACTACTGGTTAGCTGATGATTTAGGAACTGTTTAGCTGACGATTAAGCAATTATTTAGCTGACGATAAAAATATTTTTAGCTGAAGACTTATTGGCTTACGATAAAGCAACTATATTGCTGCCAATCTGAAGAATCAACGACTGTTTGCTGATGATTTAGGAACTGTTTGGATGACGATTAAGCAATTATTTAGCTGCCAATCTGAAGAATAAACGACTGTTTAGCTAAAGATTAAGCGACTATTTAGCTGACGATCTAATTATTTTTAGCTGAGGACTTAATGGCTTACAATAAAGCAACTATATTGCTGCCAATCTGAAGAATCAACGACTGTTTAGCTGACGAATTACCGATTGTTTGGCTGACGAATAAGCAATTATTTAGCTGCCGATATGAAGAATTAACGACTGTTTAGCTGAAGATTAAGCGACTATTTACCTGACGATCTAAATGCTTTTTAGCTTATGACTTAATGCCTTTCGATTAAGCAACTATTCAGCTAACCAGAAGAATCAATGACTGCTTAGCTTCCAATATGGCGATTTAATGACCGTTTATCAGACGATTTAACGACTATTTAGCTAACGATCAATCGACTGTTCACCTGAAGATTCAAAGACTGATAAACTGACGATTTGGCGACTGTTTACCGACCTATCTGACGATATAAGGACTTTTTGGTCGTTTTAATTTTTTGCCTTCTTTTACTTCAGTAATATAACGGATTTCCCAACTATAAAACAACAAACTTTTAATTAACAAGATAATAAAAAATATAGGGTGCATACTTGACGGGATTTCCGCTTTCTCGACCCTGAGAACGGGAAAAAAAGTCTAAAAAACCTATTTATGAATGAAAAATCTTTTTTTTTTTTACGTTCACCGCGGCGGAAAAAAATATATAATAAAAAAATTTATGAATGGAAACCTTGAAATTTTTTTCCCAAGAGAAACGTTTCAAAAATAATCAGGGTTACCAACCAATTAGTCGACGAGCAAATAGAGTTTTAGGTGATTTTTTTGTTGTAAAGCCGACTGTTTGGCTGACGATGAAGCAGTTATTTAGCTGCCAATTTGAAGAATTAACGTCTGTTTAGATGAAGATTAAGCGACTATTTAGCTGACGATCTAGCTACTTTTTAGCTGAAGAATCAATGGCTTACGATAAAACTATTTTGCTGCCAATCTGAAGAAACGACGACTGTTTAGCTGACGATTAAGCAATTATTTAGCAGCCAATCTGAAGAATTAACCACTGTTTAGCTGACGATTAAGCAATTATTTAGCTGCCAATCTGAAGAATTAACGTCCGTTTAGCTGAAGATTAAGCGACAATTTAGTAGACGATCTAGCTACTTTTTAGCTGAAGAATCAATGGCTTACGATTAAGCAACTATTTAGCAGCCAATCTGAAGAATTAACGACTGTTTAGCTGAAGATTGACAGACTATTTGCTGACGAACTAACTACTTTTTAAATATATTCAGGGATACCAACCAATTAGTCGACAAGTAAATAGAGTTTTGGGTGATTTTCTGTTGGTAAAGCCTCTCAGGGGTGCCACTACCGAATATGATACGGCACGCGACGAGTCAAAGCGTTAATGAGCTACGTGAAAGACGCGTGTGCCCTCTTTTAAAAGGCCGAACAAACGGAAAAAAAGGCCGGGACAATACGTTTCGATAACCCCCTCTGGGAATATCAACCACCGCCTTCTTTTTTCCCTTTCATTGTTTTTCATCCCTCCGTTCACACGGAACTCGAAAAGAGAACGAAATATGCCATCAATACGTTTTTGTGGGTGGCGTATATTGCCTTAGGGACTCCGATAAAACGCCCACAGAACGTCCGTTTTATGTCAACCCTCATATCTAAGAGGGCGTAGGAAAAATTTTTTTTTAAAACTTCCTTAAAGAAGTTATTGTGATAACCTCGACGTCGGGTTTTTGGGGTCTTCCAGACCCCAGAGGATCAATTCGAATATTGATCTTACCGATCGCAACTTTGTCTGTGATGCCGGCCGGCCGTAGTTTTTCCGGAACACTTTACTGCCACAGATTTCAACCGATTTTCACCTCACCAATTACTCCTTATATTTTTTAAGAATTTTGGCCTAAAAAATTGTCATTTTTTACATTTATTATCTTTATTAAGCAATTATTTAGCTGCTGATTATTATTAATCTGAAGAATTAACGACTGTTTAGCTGATGATTTAACGGCTGTTTAGCTGACGATCTAGCTATTTTTTAGCTAAAGACACAATGGCTTACGATAAAGCAACTAATTGAGCTGACGATAAAGCGAACATTTAGCTGAAGAATCAGCGACTGTTTAGCTGACGATAAAGCGAACATTTAGCTGAAGAATCAGCGACTGTTTAGCTGACGATGAAGCGAACATTTAGCTGAAGAATCAGCGACTGTTTAGCTGACGATGAAGCGAACATTTAGCTGAAGAATCAGCGACTGTTTAGCTGACGATGAAGCGAACATTTAGCTGAAGAATCAGCGACTGTTTAGCTGACGATAAAGCGAACATTAAGCTGAAGATTCAACGGCTTTAGTAGGGAGAAATTTCATACTTCCACGCCTAAAGAGAGGGACCTCTCTTGGGCAAAATCCCATTATTTCTACCTTGATACTTAAATTTTCAAAAAAAAAAGAACTTATAATTTAAAAAAATTTCGGAAAAAAGCGCCAAAAAAAATAATACTCGGAAAATTTTCAAAAAACAAAAACTTACAAAATTTTTCGGAAAAAAAAAAATAAATTAGAAAACGTTTCGGAAAAAAACTCGGATTTACTAGGTTAAACTTCCTCTGACTTATACTTCTCCCTCCGTTATACATCCCCTCCCATATACTTCCCCCTCCGTTATACTTCCCCCTCCTGTTGGAAGCTCTTCAAACCAGAATTTTTTCATGTTTTTGTCTTTAAACTGGCGGAAAAAAATCTTTTTTTTTTTTTTTAATAATTGTCTACAAGGAAAAAAAATTTATTCACAATAATGAGCATCCTTTAACACGTTTCCGTCATGCAATCAGTGTTCATCTGTGCGAAAAAAAAAATATATAAGAGCGGAGGGGATTTCACGCTTTATAAGCTCTTGTAATAAAATAATGGCGCCCAGAAAATAAATAAAATAAAATAAAGTAGCGCTCATAAATTATAGAAAAGAGATCTATTAATTTTTTTAAATTTTTTTCAGCAATGTTCAATAAACTTCTTTTTAATAGACGGGTTGCACCCAGATAATAACTGGTGCCTTCTTCCACTGCGCCGTATAATTACGGGATGCCTTCAGGTTAGTTCGGAAATGATGGCTAACTCACCTTTTTTTCATCCCCTTTTATATTGATTTCTTCGATTAACATTTATATTTCTCTACCCTTTTACCTTTTTTATTGTTTTATAATTAAAACTTGTACCTCAGCCACTGAAAAAGAGGAAAAGAGCGAAGAGGGAGGTCCTGGTTTCTCCCTCAGGCATAAAATTGTGTTTTAATTTGTTAGAAAAACACCCTAAAAGTAAAAAAATTGTGTTTTTGGCCCCAAATACCCAAAAAAAGCTCACAAATCTGTTTTCTAGGGAAGAAGAACGCCCTAACTTCCTTATAGAAGTTATTGTTTTACCTTCACATGTCGCTTTTAGGGCCAATTTTCATCAAATTTTCACACAATATTCCTGAATAGTTGAAGAAGAAGTTCTGGCCGATTATATGCATAGTAATGACGCCGTTCTGTATCCCGTAATTACATATATAATTATATATATCTATAATTACGGGATAGAGGCGTCATTATTGTGCTTATAATAGGAAAGAAACTTCATTTTAATACCCCAGAGGAGGCAGAGTCGGCATTTTTATACCCCAGAGGTGGCAGAATCGTCATTTCTATACCCCAGAGGTGGCAGAAACGTCATTTTTATGCTTATAATGTGGCAGAATCGTCATATTTATACCCCAGAGGTGGCAGAATCGTCATTTTTATACCCCGGAGGTGGCAGAATCGTCATTTTTATACCCAGAGGTGGCAGAATCGTCATTTTTATACCAGAGAGGTGGCAGAAACGTCATTTTTATGCTTATATGTGGCAGAATCGTCATTTTTATACCCAGAGGTGGCAGAATGGAAGTGGACATTTCATACCCTACACGGGATAGAGGGGTCATTTTTATGCTTAAAATGCGGCAGAACGTCATTTTTATACCCCCAGAATAGGAGAAAACGTCATTTTTAACCTCAAAATGGGGCTGAAGCGGACGTTTTATACCCTAAGCCCCATTAAACTTTTAAAAATGACGTTTTCTCCTATTCAGGGGGTATAAAAATGACGTTTCTGCCACCTCTTGGGTATAAAAATGACGATTCTGCCACCTCTGGGGTATAAAAATGACGATTCTGCCACCTTTGGGGTATAAAAATGACGATTCTGCCACCTCTGGGGTATAAAAATGACGATTCTGCCACTTTTTGGTTATAAAAATGACGATTCTGCCACCTCTGGGGTATACAAATGACGTTTTTGCCCGATAATAGCATAAAAATGACGCCTCTACCCCGTTTAGGGTATAAAACGTCTACTTCTGCCCCATTTTGAGCTCAAAATCGAAGTTTTCTCCTATTCTGGGGTATAAAAATTACGTTTCTGCCCCATTATAACCCTTAAAATGACGCTTCTATCTCGTTTAGGGTATAAAACGTCCGCTTCAGCCCCATTTTTAGCTTAAAAATGACGTTTTCGTCTCATCAAAATGACGATTCTGCCCTATTTTGGCACTAAAAATGTACTTTTAGCCTTCTTTGTGTTAGAAAAATCAAAATTCATCGTTCGGTATTCCAATAATTGGCGTAAAAGTGATGTTTGAGGCTAAAAAATAAAAAAAGGTATAGAAAGAGTTAAAAAGGGCTTTCTCATCCGGCCATATTTAATATATCTGTGAGCTTCGAGTTCCCCACCCTGGTACGAACCGCGTGGCCCAATACCACCGAGCGATATGGGAACTGAATACATTACCCATCCCCCCATGCAAATAGATTATAAATCTTTGTGATTTGTTTAGTATGGTCTCACGATAGCTGATTAACACGTTCGGGCTTTTTTTTTTGAGAAACGTTTTTTTTTTCCCCGCTGACGTCTTTTTTTATTTTGATTGTTCACCCCTCGTTAGATTGGCCGCTTTGTTCGAGGCTGAGGGTCACGATCTTACGGAGCCTTAAAAACTCCAGCGCGCGCGGGAACAAAATAAGATAGCATCTCAATTTATTTATATTCTACACGGACGCCCACCGCTACTGATTGCAGATCCGGGCCGGACTCCGGAATTTCTCGGAAGGGCACCTCGTGAGGGATCACCCACGGATATCCAACCTTTTTCAAAAAAAAAAAAATCAGTGCTGCTTTTAAGAGCTCCCAACGAAAACTTCCTGGCAGAATCGTCATTTTTATATCTCAAAAATGGCAGAATCGTCATTTTTATACCCCAGAGGTGGCAGAATCGGCATTTTTATACCCCAGAGGTGGCAGAATCGGCATTTTTTATAACCCAGAGGTGGCAGAAACGGCATTTTTATACCCCCAGAATAGGGGAAAACGTCATTTTTATAACCCAAAATGGCAGAATCGTCATTTTTATACCCCAGAGGTGGCAGAATCGTCATTTTCGAAGTATAACAGAGAGGGAAGTATAACGGAGAGGAAGTATGACGGAGGGGGGAAGTATAACGGAGGGGAAGTATAACAGAGAGGGAAGTATAACGGAGAGGAAAGTATGACGGAGGGGGGAAGTATAACGGAGGGGAAGTATAACAGAGAGGGAAGTATAACGGAGGGGAAAGTATGACGGAGCCAAGTATAACGGAGAGGGAAGTTTTTTCCAAGAAAATTTCTAATTTTTTTCCAAATAATTTTCTAAGTTTTTTTTCAAAACATTTTGCAAGTTTTTTTTCATAATTTTCCGAGTTTTTTTTTTTTTAATTTCATGTTTTTTTTTTGAAAAGATTTCCGAGTTTTTTTGTTTTTCTTGGAAAATTTTTTAAATTTTTTTTCTTTGATAAATTTTCCGAGTTTTTTTAAATTAGCGCTAAAAAAATGTCTTTTTCTTCGAAAATTTTTCATGGTAAAAATAATGGGATTTTTCGCCGAGAGAGGTCCCTCTCGTAAGGCGTGAAAGTATGAAATTTCTCCTTACTAAAAATGATTTTTTTAGACCAAAAATTCGTAAAAAATAAGGAGTAATTGTTGAAAATTTGGTGAAAATCGGACCAACGGTTCGGCCGCAGCGAATTTTTTAAAATTTCAAACGACATATCTCCGCCATTTTTCGAAATTCAAAAATCGCCTTCGTTAGTTTCTTGTTCTCCGACTAAAGAAAATTTGGTGAAAACTGTGGCAGGAAAGTGTTCCGGAAAAACTACGGCCGGCCGGCACCACAGACAATGTTGAGATCGTAAAGATCGATATTCTTGACCCTCCGGGGTCTGAAAAATTCCCAAAAACCCGACGTCGAGGTTTGGTATCACAATTGTTTAAGAAAGTTAAAAATATTTCATTTAGTATGGAAATAAATCGGCTTTCCGACTCAATTATTCTAAAATTGATGCCAGAATTAACGTTAATTAACAATAATTATTTCCTTTCCAGAAAATGATTGAAAGTGGGGAGAGAAAAAAACTTTTTTTTCTTCTTCGATTTTTATCGACAATGTACGCGGGTGAAATTGTGCGGATCGGGCGGACCTTTGAAGCCTCCAAGCGATCATAATTAAAAACGATTTGACTAAATTATTTTCATAAATTTTTTTTCTTCCTTGAATAAAGTACGAGAGGCAAATTGGATGGGCAGAAAACCCTCGTTTTCTCATTAGCAGCCCTAAATTAATAACCGCAGAAGCTTTTGCAGCGTGAAAATTAATTAACAGGGTTTGAAAATCATGAAAAATTCAGAAATTGAAGAAAAAGAACAAAATGTTTTTTTTTTGTTTAAAAAAAACTGAAGTAGCTCTTTTGCTCATTCCGAGTTCTCGCCCGTTTAAAAGCCCCCCTCGAGGTGTAACATACACCACTTAGGATCAACGTCTTCCTTTTCTTTTTTTTTTAATGCACAGTAATGGACAAACTGGCTCTATTTAGAAAGATCCCCCCGCTCTCCCCAGGCTAGTCGACATAACGAACGACGCTTTTATTTAACAGGTAGCTTAAAACGTGAATTATCGTCTTATTCGTTGAGTAGACACATAGAAGTTGGATTTTTTTTTACTTTTCAACCGTCCAGTTGTAGGTAGAAATAATGGACAGTCTGCCGGAAGGATGTACTTGTCGCCCTTGGCGAAACTATCAAATTCTCCCTACTATAAAAAAAATTTCATCAAATATGAGGAGTGTTTGGTCGAAAAGTTACATCACAGATTTCGTTTCAAACTATATCTCGGCCATTTTTTTGAAGTTCGAAAATTCCTCCCGAGAACTTCTTCTTCAACGTTCGTTTATACTTCTTTACGTTTCTAAACCTACGATTTAGCGACTGTTTAGCCGTCGATTTTGAGACCCTAAACGGGACAGATGCGTCATTATTATGGATATAATCCGGCAGAAACGTCAATTTCGGACAGCAGAGGAGGCAGAATCGTCATTTTTATACACCTAGATTAGGAGAAATCGTCATTTTTAAGCACACAATGGGGCTAAAGCGGAAGTTTTATACTCTAAACAGGATAAAGGCGTCATTTTTATGCTTAAAATCCGGCAGAATCGTCATTTTTAAACCCCAGAAGTGGCAGAATCGTCATTTTTGTTCCCCAGAGGTGGCAGAATCGTCACTTTTGTGCCCCGGAGGTGGCAGAATCGTCATTTTTATACCCCAGAGGTGGCAGAATCGTCATTTTATATCCCTAAATCGGCAGAATCATCATTTTTATACCCCAGAGGTGGCAGAATCGTCATTTTATACCCCAGAGGTGGCAGAATCGTCATTTTTATACCCAGAGGTGGCAGAATCGTCGTTTTTATACCCCAGAGGTGGCAGAATCGTCGTTTTTATACCCAGAGGTGGCAGAAACGTCATTTTTATGACCCAAAAATGGCAGAATCGTAATTTTTATACCGCAGAGGTGGCAGAATCGTCAATTTTGTACCCAGAGTTGGCAGAATCGTCATTTTTATACCCCACAGTTGGCAGAATCGTCATTTTTATATCCCAGAGGTGGCAGAATCGTCATTTTTATACCCCAGAGGTGGCAGAATCGTCATTTTTGTACCCCTGGGGTGGCAGAATCGTCATTTTTATGCCCCCAGAATAGAAGGAAGCGTCATTTTTAAAATGTTAGTGGGGCTGAAGTGGAAGTTTTATACCCTAAACGGGGTAGAGACGTCATTTTATGCTTATAATCGTCCGGAAACGTCATTTTTATGCCCCAGAGGTGGCAGAATCGTCATTTTTGTACCCCAGAGGTGGCAGAATCGTCACTTTTGTGCCCCGGCGGTGGTAGAATCGTCATTTTTATACCCCCGAGGTGGCAGAATCGTCATTTTTATACCCCAGAGGTGGCAGAAACGTCATTTTTATGACCCAAAAATGGCAGAATCGTCATTTTATACCCCAGAGGTGACAGAATCGTAATTTTTGTACCCCAGAGGGGGCAGAATCGTCACTTTTATACGCCAGAAGAGGCAGAATCGTCATTTTTATACTCCCAGAATTGGAGAAAACGTCATTTTTAAGCTCAAAATGGGGCTGAAGCGGACGTTTTATACACAAAACGGGATAGAGGCGTAATTTTTTGCTTATAATCGGGCAAAAACGTCATTTTTATATCCCAAAGGAGGCAGAATCGTAATTTTTATACCGCAGAGGTGGCAGAATCGTCAATTTTGTACCCCAGAGTTGGCAGAATCGTCATTTTTATACCCCACAGTTGGCAGAATCGTCATTTTTATATCCCAGAGGTGGCAGAATCGTCATTTTTATACCCCAGAGGTGGCAGAATCGTCATTTTTGTACCCCTGGGGTGGCAGAATCGTCATTTTTATGCCCCCAGAATAGAAGGAAGCGTCATTTTTAAATGTTAGTGGGGCTGAAGTGGAAGTTTTATACCCTAAACGGGGTAGAGACGTCATTTTATGCTTATAATCGTCCGGAAACGTCATTTTTATGCCCCAGAGGTGGCAGAATCGTCATTTTTGTACCCCAGAGGTGGCAGAATCGTCACTTTGTGCCCCGGAGGTGGCAGAATCGTCATTTTTATACCCCAGAGGTGGCAGAATCGTCATTTTTATATCCCAAAATCGGCAGAATCATCATTTTTATACCCCAGAGGTGGCAGAATCGTCATTTTATACCCCAGAGATGGCAGAATTGTCACTTTTGTACCCCAGAGGAGGCAGAATTGTCATTTTTATACCCCAAAGGTGGCAGAATCGTCATTTTTATACCCCCAGAATAGAAGGAAACTTCATTTTTAAACTCAAAATGGTGCTGAAGAGGACGTTTTATACCCTAAACGGGATAGAGGCGTCATTTTTATGTTTATAATCCGGCAAACGTTATTTTTCATACCCCAGATGAGGCAGAATCGTCATTTTTATACCCCCGAAAGATGAGGAAACGTCATTTTTATGCGTTTGATTGCCGTATTCACTACCCTGATATCTCCTAATTAGGGTTGAAAAAAAAAACTCTCCTCCCATTCCTAATTGTTAAGCAGCCATTTTATTATTTTAAAAATTAATGTTGATTATAAATGATAAGTTAACGAGTGGTTATGACGGGTTAATGGTGGAAAAGGGAGTAGTGGGAGAAAAAATGATGTCTTTTTTTTTAATTTGTTAATTAAGAGGTAGCAACGTTTTTACAGATACATGTCAGTGGTTAAGACGTTTCTAAATTAGCTTAAAATGAAAACGGAAGCCCTTGTTAGCGTTTTTTTTTTTTTTTTTTTTCGAATTTTTTATACAAAAATAAAGAAGAGATTAAAATAATTTTTTTACACTAATTTACTGTTTTTTAGACAAAAATAAAAACTAAAAAAAAATTTTTTTGTTATTTTTTAAAATTTCAAATTTTTCTTTTTTCCCTGGGTTAACCTAACATTCCTTAGGCTGTCACAAGGGGCGGGAGCTGGGCACAGAAGGGGGATTTCGCCATATTTACTAAAATTCTTCTTCACAACCTGTTGGTAAAACCCTTTACCCCTTCAAATTCCTTTTGCTTAGTTGAGGCGCTCCGGGTACGAAGGGCGAACTCAACAAAACGTAGTTTCGAGATAATCGCATTTTAAAGTTTTATGTTACGGGCGAACTCAACAGAAAAGTCATGCCCTGGAATGGGAAAAGGAGTTGGGGACTAGGATGTGGAGTTCGTACCCGAACGGATATCGCAGTTAGAGCTTTGCCGCATATCGGTTTTTACGTATTTAAAGGGGAAAAAGGGCGAACTCAACATAAAAATTATATGGGTGTGTTCACCAAGAGGTCTAGAATCTGAAAATGAAAAAAAAAATTTGTCCGATGTTGAGTTCGCCCTTCGTACCCGGAGCGCCTCAATTTTACTGGGGTTTTTATCCAATTCGTTGGGCTCATCTAGGCTGTAAAAAGGGGCGGGAGCTGGACACAGAAGGGGGATTTCGCCTTATTTCCTAAAATCCTTCTACACAACCCGGTGGTAGAGCCCTTTACCCCTTCAAATGCCTTTTGTTTAATTTTACTGGAGTTTTTATCCAATTCGTTGGGCTCATCAAACCCTATCTACATCGACTTTCATCCCCTTCCCCTTTACAGAAACAGGTGTACGTTAAAAATTACATTTGTCATAACAATTCGGCACAGTCATAACCCTCCCCAGACATAAAAAAGAGAAGAGATAACGCCTGTCAATTTGTTCGCCACCTGGAAACTTTTTTTTTGTGTGTAAAACCCCTTTGATTACTCTTTATGCTCTCCCCAGACAAATCTCCGTCCCCCTAACAATTTATGAAGTCATCTACCGGCCACCTTTTTATTATGTATGCCAATTAATTTTATCACCCTTTGAAATGAACAATCAAGCTCGTTAAGGGGTCCTTTTTACCTCATTTTTTTATTAACTTCATTTTCAAGTGAAAGTACTAGTCTGGAGCTTGCCCCGACGGGAAGAACTCCCTAAAGAGAAGGAACAAGATAGGAGGGGGAAGTATAAGGGAGGGGGAAGTATATAGGAGGAATAGTGTAACGGAGGGGGAAATATAAAGGAGGGGAAGTATAACGGAGGGGGAAATACAAAGGAGGGGGTACTATAACGGTGGGGGAAGTGTTTTTTTTTTTTTTTTTTCAAAAAAGTTTTTTTTTTCGAAAAAAAATTTATTTTAAGTTCTTTTTTCTCGAAAATTTTTATAAGAATCAAGGTAGAAATAATGGGCTCTTGCCCTAGGGATGCGTCTCTTGTAACCGGTGGAAGTATGAAATTTCTCCCTACCTACTGGAAGTTCTGGTTTGAAGAGCTTCCGACGAAAACTTCCTTAAAGAGAAGTAACAATAAAGAAGGGGAATTATATTAGAGGGGAAGTATAACGGAGGGGGAAGTATAACGGAGGGGGAAGTATATGGGAGGGGAAGTATAACGGAGGGGGAAGTATAACGGGGGAAGTATAACGGAGGGGGAAGTATAACGGGGGGAAGTATAACGGAGGGGGAAGTATAAGTCACCGGAAGTATAAGTCAGGGGAAGTATATCGGAGGGGGAAGTTATTTTTTTTGAAAAATTTTCCGAGTTTTCTTAACTTTTCCGAGTTTTTTGTTGCTTTTTTCGAAAAATTTTGTAAGTTCTTTTTTCTCAAAATTTTAATTTTTAAAGAAAATAATTAAAATTTTAAAAATGTCAAGGTAGACATATTGGGCTCTTTGGCCTACGGATATGCCTCTCGTAATGGGTAGAAGAATGAATTTCTCCCTACTAAAAAAAATAATAATTAAAAAGTGGCAATTTTTTACACCAAAAATTCTTAAAAAGTACAAGGAGTATTTGGTGAAAATTTGGTGAAAATCGGACCAACAGTTCGGCCGCAGCAAATTTTTTAAAATTTCAAACAGACATATCTCCGCCATTTTTCGAAATTCAAAAATCGCCCTCGTTAGTTTCATGTTCTCCGACTAAAGAAAATTTGGTGAAAATCGGATGAAAATTGAGGCCCTAAAGTGTTCCGGAAAAACTACGGCCGGCCGGCATCACAGACAAAGTTGAGATCGGTAAAGATCAATATTCGATTTGACCCTCCGGGGTCTGGAAGTTCCCCAAAAACCCGACGTCGAGGGTATCACAATAACTTCTTTAAGAAAGTTAAAAACTGAGTCTGAAAGATTGACCCCAACTTCCCATTTACTGCTTTCAAAAATGATCCGATTTTAATTTTGAAAATTGATTTCTTCATATTTTGAATTAACGAAATTCGCTACAAAGCCCGTTTTTTCAGTTTTTCATCCCAGAAAATTAATATTCTCCACCAAAAATTTAATAATATCTCCTTGTACAGCTAATCTAGGGAGATATAAGATTACAAATCATTTTTTGAAATGAAAATTTATTGAAAATTGGCTTCAGAAAATGAGAAAAAAAAATTTTTTCTTCGCTTTTTTGCACAAATTTTGAATGAAGCGTGAGGGTGGTCTCGTTTATTATTTTTTTACACGTAGTTAACACCCACGCGTTTTGAAAACAATGTCTTACAAGTTGTAATCTTTGAAAGCAGGTGGTGAAGAAGGGGTAAAAGGGTAAACATTCAGGTTGTATAAATCATAGAAGACAAGACGTTTGAGAAAAAGGCGAAGTAGTTTCAATAAACGTCAGAGGAATCGAAGTGGGACAAAAAGGGGGTTGATTAACGGCCTCCCCGCGCTCCCCCGCTCGCCAAGGAAGAAACCATCAACCACCAGAAAACCACGACTTCCAATCCCACGCGCAATCGCGGACTTCCCGCCGGGCCGCAACACTCTTTTTACGTTTTATTTAATTTATACAGGTGGTAATGCTCTTGTTAAGTCTTGTGTGAACTTGAAAAATCGATCCACGACTAAATCTTACGAGTTCGTGATTTTCACTAGGGAGAAATAAACCGTAAATCACTTCCTATTCAAAAAATCAAGGTTGAAAAAACCATTTACATTCCTACCTAATTTAGGGGAAACCCAGTTAAAGGAACGCTATGACGTCACGTTTACTCTTCCCACCCTAGCGGCCTAATTTGCAACAGCAGTAAAACTAACTTTTGCAGTTGGGGAAATGCCAATTTTTAGACAGGAATGACGTTTCTGAAGTTTAGGGAACGCTACGACCATCTATCGTCGTTATCGTCAGTTTCAGCGACGATCGTCGTTAGTCTTGGGGACGATCATCGTCAATCTTGGGGACTGTCTTCGTCAGGCTGTGGATGGGAGTATCATCGTCAGTCTTGGGAACATACATCGTCAGTCTTGGGACATACATCGACAGTCTCGGAGCGATCGTCGTTAGTCTTGGGGAGAATCATAGTCAATCTTGAAGACTATCGTTGTCAGTCGGGGGGGGGGGGGGGGATCATCGTCAGTTTCGAGAGAGTGACGACGATAGTCTACAAGACTGACGAAAATTCTCCCATCCACAGTCTACATGACTGACGACGATCCTCTCATCCACAGACTAACGACGATAGTCCCCAAGACTGGCGATGGTCGTCCCCAAGACTGAAGTTGTATGACCCCAAGACTGATGATGATCTCCCCATCCACAGACTGACGACGACAGTCTACATGACTGACGACGATCCTCTCATCCACAGACTAACGACGATAGCCTACAAGACTGATGATGATCCCCCCATCCACAGACTGACGACGACAGTCTACATGACTGACGACGACAGTCTACATGACTGACGACGACAGTCTACATGACTGACGACGACAGTCTACATGACTGACGACGACAGTCTACATGACTGACGACGACAGTCTACATGACTGACGACGACAGTCTACATGACTGACGACGACAGTCTACATGACTGACGACGACAGTCTACATGACTGACGACGACAGTCTACATGACTGACGACGACAGTCTACATGACTGACGACGACAGTCTACATGACTGACGACGACAGTCTACATGACTGACGACGACAGTCTACATGACTGACGACGACAGTCTACATGACTGACGACGATCCTCTCATCCACAGACGATAGTCTTCAAGACTGACGATGATCCTACAATCCACAGACTGACGATGATTGTCCCCAAGACAGAAGTTGTATGACCCCTAGACTGACGATAATCCTCCCATCGACACACTGACGAAGATAGCCTACAAGACTGATGATAATCCTCCCATCCACAGACTGACGATGATCTTACCATCCACAGACTAACCCCAAGACTAGGGATGGTCGTCCCCAGGAGTGGAGAGGAAGACTGACGACGATCGTCGCCGAAACTGACGATGACCCCCCCCCCCCAGACTGACAACGATAGTATTCAAGACTAACAATGATTGTCCCCAAAACTGAAAATGTATGTCCCCAAGACTGATGACAACAGGCTACAAGACTGATGATGATCCTCCCATCCACAGACTAACGACGTTAGTCCCCAAGACTGGCGATGGTCGTCCCCAGGAGTGAAGAGGTATGTCCGTTAGACGACGACCGTCGCCGAAAATGGCGATGATCCCCCCTCCACCAGACTGACAACGATAGTCTTCAAGACTGACGATGATTCTCCCAAGACTAACGACGCGACGGTCGACCCCAAGACTGACGGCAATTGCCCCCAAAATACGCCGCGTTGTATCAGCGTTATTTCGTTATATTTTAAGCATCTGGTTTTTATTTTAAGATCACCTGCCTTAATTTTTTCAACACCTCCCAACGTGTCCGCAGGTCCCCCCCCCCCCCCCCCCCCCCCCCCCTAAGGGTGAACTCGACACCTTTCCCCAATGTCAGTCTCGGTGTCGAACTTAAAAAAAAGGAAAAGGGGTTGAGCATTAGGCTAATTTCCATTTTTCTTTTTAAAAAAAGATAAAAGGGTGTTATTTGAATAATTTACGATTATAATGAAGACTAATTTCGACATTAATTTAATTAATTTCGTCTCAAGGCGTCAAGAAACCGAAAGTTTTTTTGCCCCAACCTACTTTTTCAACCAAAATATGGAACATCAACTTTTTTCTGCAATGTAGTAGCAGTTATCCAGATAATAAAAATACAGAAAAATTTAAAAAATAAAAGATTGTGGAAGAATCTTGGATTTTTATTTTTTTCGCAGAGGTAGAAATGTCTGAAATAAGGGTGGCGGGAGAGTTTTCGAGGGAAAACTTCTTGTCGTGAAGGCTCTGGGGGAGGGTGGGTTCGTTAGGAGCAGAAATCCTTGTTAGGGTTGTAAGTCGTCATGGCAACCACCGCCATCTCGTCCTCCCCTTCTTCAATATCCGCGAATACTTCCTCCATACTCAGAAAAAAATCCAGATTTAAAAATAAAATACAGTTTTAATGAACCTCGAGGCGTCAATTACCATGTTTAAATAGCGCAAATTAACGTTGTTTATTGCAAATTACCTCCGGATAAATCCATTTTTCCCGGTTGTTTTCAACATCGAAATTACTCTTTGCCCCTTTTAAAATGCAATTTTTTCATGTTCCGTTTAATAAAGCGTCCGAGAACATGCATCCTATCACGTTCTTTTTTTCAAACCATATTTTTATTACCCGCAATTACCCGTCATTAAAATAATCAGGCGGGAGGAGAAGCAGGAATATTTTTCTCCCCGAATTGTGGATACATCTGCGCCGATTAAAGAGACTGTTAGCGACCGTGTACAAAGAATTAAACGTATTAAAAACGAATTATTAAAAAAATTTTCTCGGTAAAATGCACCTGTCAGATAGCCTTCATTTAACTTAATTGTTATTGAATAAACATTAATTTTTCATAAAATTTCCGGGGTACACAAAATAATAACGTTCCCCAAGACTGACGACGATCGCCCCAAGATGACGACGATAGTCATGGAGACTGATGATAGGCTCCAAGACTGACGATGATCCTCCCAACCACAGACTGACGATGATCCTCCCACCCACAGACTGACGATGATCCTCCCTCCCACAGACTGACGATGATCGTCCCCAGGATTAACGATGTATGTCCCCAAGACTGACGACGGTAGTCTATAAGACTGACGATGATCCTCCCATCCACTACCTGACGAATACAGTCCCTAAGATTGACGATGAAAGTCCCCAAGATGTATGTTCCCAAAACTGACGATGATCCTCCCGAAACTGACGATAGGGACGATTGGTGGTCATAGCGTGCCCTAAACATCAGAGATGTCACTCCTGCCAATCCCGTGAGTCTTTTGGTCGATCGCCCCCAAGACTGACGACGATAGTCTCCATGACTGACGACGATAGGCTCCAAGACTGGCGATGATTCTCAAACCCACAGACTGACGATGATCGTCCCCCAGGATTGACGATGTATGTCCCCAAGACTGACGACGGTAGTCTATAAGACTGACGATGATCCTCCCATCCACTACCTGACGAAGACAGTCCCTAAGATTGAAGACGATAGCCCCAAGACTGTCGATGATCGTCCCGAAACTGACGATAGGGACGATTGTTGGTCATAGCGTTCCCTTAACTTCAGAGACGTCACTCCTGCCAATCTCGTGAGTCTTCTGGTCGATCGCCCCCAAGACTGACGACGATAGTCTCCATGACTGACGACGATAGGCTCCAAGACTGGCAATGATTCTCAAACCCACAGACTAACGATCATCGTCCCCAAGACTGACGATGTATGACCCCTAGATTTACAACGAACTTCGCCGAAACTGACGATAGCGACGATAGATAGTCGTAGCGTTCCCTTATCTTAAGTGACGTCACTCCAGACAATCCCGTGAGTCTTCTGGTCAATTATCCCCAAGAGTCAATCGTCCCCAAGACTGACGACGATAGTCTCGAAGACTGTGGGAGGAAGGATCACCGTCAGTCTTGTAGATTATCGTCATCAGTCTTGAGGACATACTGCATCAGTCCTGGGGACGATCATCGTCAATCTTGGAGACGATCACTGTCATTCATGTAGACTATCGTCGTCAGTCTGTGGATGCTAGGATCATCGTCAGTCTTGTGGACTATCGTCGTCGGTCTGGTAGGCTGTCTTCGTCAGCTTGGCACACTATCGTCTCCAGTCTTTAAGACATACATCGTCAGTCCTTGGGGTGATCTTCGACAGTCTTGAGGACCATCATCGTCAGTCAGTGGAAGGGAGAATCGTCGTCAGTCTTGAAGACTATTGTCTTCAGCCTGTAGATGGGAGGATCATCGTCAGTCTTGTAGGCTATCGTCGTCAGTCTTCAGGACGATCGACACGAACCCTCACGGCGATCATCCCCCAGACTGAAGAAAACCTCCCGCTCATGGTCGCCTTCTCCAGGTTATCGTTCCGTTTGAAATTCAACGATTCTGAAAACCCTTTACCTGTAATCCACACCCTTCGTGAAAAGGTGACAGGTATGGGAACCTGTCTTACGCAACAAAAAAAAAAGTCATCGAAAGTTTTATGGGGGGTTTCGTCCCTTTTTTTCACTTTAAACCGATACGTCTCCATTAGAAAGGCCAAAAAATCTTATCGGACCCTTTAAATCAACCTGACAAAAGGGCCAGAAGGGATCTATTTGCTTCGGCGATTACTCTAATCGTTTTTATGAGCTAATACGTTGAATAAATTCGGTAAACACTTGAATTAAGAAGAAACAGCCCCTCAAATCTCCCCCTATTCAATTATGGCGGAAAGCCATTGTGACGTCATACCCCCCCTTACATCTCGAGAACTTCATTACCGCATTTCGCCTCAAAGAATTTACCACAAAAGACGTACGCGTTTAAAAACGCAACACACTTCAAGTTTGTTGCGCACTTGACTTTTTTTTTTGCAAAGATTCCAATTAAACAGGACACTCTAGAGATAAAAAAAACTTGTAGAGTTTTCACACCTTCGTTGAAAATGATGAATGTTTAACGAACCCCGAGAAGTAAATAATAAAAGTAAAATCTCATTGGCATTATATTTCAACCCATATCTCACCGAATTGCGCTTGTATTTCTACAACGGGGGGGGGGGGGGGGGTGTCATCGCCAGTCTTGTAAACTATCGTCGTGAGTGGGACTATCGTCGTTAGTCGGTGGATGGGAGGATCGTCGTCAGTCTGGTAGACTACGGTCGTCAGTATTAAAGACATACATCGTCAGTCTTAGAGACATACATCGTCAATCCTTGGGACAATCGTTGTCAGTCTTGGGGACACACATCTTCAGTCTTGGGTACAATCATTGCTAGTCTGCAGAAAGCATAATCATCGTCAGTCGGGGGGGGGGGGGGAGGATCATCGTCAGTCTTGGGGTCATCCATCTTCAGTCTTAGGGGCAATCATCATCAGTCTGTGGATGGTAGAATCATCGTCAGTCTGTGGGTGGGAGAATCATCGTCAGTCTGTGGATGGGAGAATCATCGTCAGTTGGGGGGATCATCGTCAGTTTCGGCAACGATCGTCGTCAGTCTTGGCAACGATCGTCGTCAGTCTTAGGGACGTACATCTTACGTCCTGGGGACGATCTTCGCCATTCTTCGGGACCATCTTCAGTCTTGGGTACAATCATTGCTAGTCTGCAGAAAGCATAATCATCGTCAGTCCTGGGGCGGGGATCATCGTCAGTCTTGGGGTCATCCATCTTCAGTCTGAGGGGCAATCATCATCAGTCTGTGGATGGGAGAATCATCGTCAGTCTGAGGATGGGAGGATCATCGTCAGTCTGTGGATGGGAGAATCATCGTCAGTATTGGGGTCATACATCTTCAGTCTTAGGGGACAATCATCGTCAGTCTGTGGATGGGAGAATCATCGTCAGTCTATGGACGGGAGAATCATCGTCAGCCTGTGGATGAGAGAATCATCGTCAGCCTGTGGATGGGAGAATCATCGTCAGCCTGTGGATGGGAGAATCATCGTCAGCCTGTGGATGGGAGAATCATCGTCAGCCTGTGGATGGGAGAATCATCGTCAGTCTGTGGATGGGAGAATCATTGTCTGTCTGTGGATGGAGAATCATCGTCAGTCTGTGGATGGGAGAACCATCGTCAGTTGGGGGGGGGGGATCATCGTCAGTTTCGGCAACGATCGTCGTCAGTCTTAGGGACGTACATCTTACGTCCTGGGGACGATCCTCGCCATTCTTTGGGACCATCGTCGCCAGTCTGTGGATGGGAGAATCATCGTCAGTCTTGTAGACTATCGTCGTCAGTCTGATCGACTATCGTCTCATTGGCATTATATTTCAACAAACCTCAATTTCCTCACCGAATTGCGCTTGTATTTCTGCGTTGAAAGATAAATATGTACAAAAGCAATATCAATCGGATGCCAATAAAAAAACAACTTGTTTTTCCAATCGTTCTCTTTACTCTACAAAAAAAAAGAAGGCGGAGAAGACATTTCTGCATAGTCTCACGATTGAACAATTACGTTTGTTGTCTCTTTTTTGTGCGACCGTTAGAATGGTCGTCTCGGTCCTTAAAAGGAAAGAGAGAGAGAGGCCGTCATGGAAGGGATGATCGAAAAAAGTAGAAATAATAAGAAAAGCCAATAACAAGGAAACTTTCACCATAGAGAAAAAAAAATTGAGAAGCACCGCTTAGCGAGGAAAGAGTCAAAAATTAGTTGTAGTTTAAGACGGAAGAATGCGCCAAATTCTTTATATACGCTTTATTTGTTTAAAGAAGCTTTTTGGGGAGCGTGCGTGAAACAAAAGTCATCGTGGATGATGTGGATTAACGAATGTAACCCGACTAAAGTCGACTCCGGGCTTTAACAAAAGGGATGAAGAAGCGACGAGTGGGTGGAGGAAAGGGGGTAAAAAAAAAGGGACGGAAAGGGGTTGGAGAGCTTCATGTTTCCCGAGTAATGAAGCCACTTGACAACCCTCCCGAGGGCTCTTTTCCCTTCCACGGTCCGCCCTCGTATTTTTTTTTATTCCCCCGGTCGCTATACTCCCCAATGGGAATACTCAGAAACTTTTTTTTTTTGTCAATTATTTTAATAAACCACAAGGCGTGAATTCTACAATATTTTTAGAGTTCATTGTGAAGTCGGCTTAAGTTTTTAATGTCCTTAAAGAAGTTATTGTGATACCCTCGACGTCGGGTTTTTGGGGAAGGGTCTTCCAGACCCCGGAGGGTCAAATCGAATATTGATCTTTACCGATCTCAACTTTGTCTGTGGTGCCAGCCGGCCGTAGTTTTCCGGAACACTTTACGGCCACAGTTTTCATCCGATTTTGACCAAATTTTCACACAAATTTCTTTAGTAGATGAACAAGCAAATAACGAGAGCGATTTTAGAATTTCGAAAAAATGGCGGAAATATGTCTGTTTGAAATTTTAGAAAAAGAGAACTTTGAAAATTTCTTGAAAATAAATAAAAACTTCCCTCTCCCTATGCTTCCCCTTTCTTATACTTCCACTCCTTTATACTTCCCCCTCCTTTATTCTTTCCCTCCCTTCGTTATATGTACTTCCCCTCCCTTATACTTCCCCTCCCTTCGTTAAACTTACCCTCCTTTATACTTTCCCTCCTTCGTTATACTTCCCCTCCCTTATACTTCTCCCTCTTTTTTTCTTTAATAAATGCTTTACCGTTTTGCTGGTCTACTCTAGTTGAAATTCTTAACGACGGATATGACAGAAAAATTCAAATATTATATAAGATAAAAAATAGATTTCCTCATTTATTGAAATCTTTGAAAATGTAAACTCCGCCAATAATTTTGTTTAATGTACGCAATCTCCGCAAATGGGGAAAAATGTCCGAAAAGAAGGATGTTTACACAATTTGGGACGCGGTTTCCCCGAACTAGTAATTAATGAAATGAGAAAAGTTGTCACTTTTCCGTATTCACCATCAGAATTTATGAGAAAAACAGTCACACTTCCATTGTTGTCGTAAGAACCCATGAAAAAAGCAGTCACTTTTCCGTATTTATCGTCTGAATTTATGAGAAAAACAGTCACATTTCCATTTTTGTCGTAAGAATCCATGAGAAAAGTAGTCACTTTTCCGTATTTATCGTCTGAATTTATGAGAAAAATGGTCACTTTTCCGTTCTGATTTGAATTAATGAGAAAAACAGTCACATTTCCATTTTTGTCGTAAGAATCCATGAAAAAAGCAGTCACTTTTCCGTATTTACCGTCTGAATTTATGAGAAAAACAGTCACTTTTCCGTATTTAACGCCTAAATTCAAGAGAAAAACAGTCACTTTTCCGTATTTGTTGTCTGAATTCATTATAAAACTGATAACTTTTCCGTTTTAAGAAACCTTGGCAATACGGCAAATTGGTAACTAAAAGGAGCGATAGAAAAGACGAAGAATCCTATGCTCAGATAACGATAACTTAGATCATTTTTTTCCTCTCGCAAGCAATCCTTTATCTAAAATATAAATTGATGAAGAAGCCACTTTCGCTGAACTTACGAGAAAAACGGTCATTTTTCTTTATTTATCGTCTGAATCCATGAAAAAGTAGTCACTTTTCCGTATTTGTCATCTGAATTTATGAGAAAAATAGTCACATTTCCATTTTTGTCGAAAGAATCCATTAAAAAAGCAGTCACTTTTCCGTATTTACCGTCTGAATTTATGAGAAAAACAGTCACTTTTCCGTATTTAACGCCTAAATTCAAGAGAAAAACAGTCACTTTTCCGTATTTGTTGTCTTAATTCATTATAAAACTAATAACTTTTCCGTATTAAGAAACCTTGGCAATACGGCAAATTGGTAACTAAAAGGAGCGATAGAAAAGACGAAGAATCCTATGCTCAGATAACGATAATTTAGATCATTTTTTTCCTCTCGCAAGCAATCCTTTATCTAAAATATAAATTGATGAAGAAGCCACTTTCGTCTGAACTTACGAGAAAATCGGTCATTTTCTTTATTTATCGTCTGAATCTATGAGAAAAGTAGTCACTTTTCCGTATTTGTCATCTGAATTTATGAGAAAATAGTCACATTTCCATTTTTGTCGTAAGAATCCATGAGAAAAGTAGTCACTTTTCCGTATTTTTCGTCTGAATTCATAAGAAAAGAGTCACATTTCCATTTTTGTCGAAAGAATCCATTAAAAAAGTAGTCACTTTTCCGTATTTGTCATCTGAATTTATGAGCAAAACAGTCACATTTCCATTTTCGTCGTAAGAATCCGTGAGAAAAGTAGTCACTTTTCCGTATTTATCATCTGAATTTATGAGAAAAACAGTCACATTTCCATTTTTGTCGAAAGAATCCATTAAAAAGTAGTCACTTTTCCGTATTTATCATCTGAATTAATGAGCAAAACAGTCACATTTCCATTTTTGTCGAAAGAATCCATGAAAAAAGTAGTCACTTTTCCGTATTTGTCATCTGAATTTATGAGCAAAACAGTCACATTTCCATTTTCGTCGTAAGAATCCGTGAGAAAAGTAGTCACTTTTCCGTATTTATCATCTGAATTTATGAGAAAAACAGTCACATTTCCATTTTTGTCGTATGAATCCATGAGAAAAGTAGCCACTTTTCCGTATTTATCATCTGAATTTATGAGAAGAACAGTCACATTTCCGTATTTGTCAACTGAATTCATGAGAAAAAGAGTCACATTTCCATTTGTGTTCGAAAAGAAGGATGTTTACACAATTTGGGACGCGGTTTCCCCGAACTAGTAATTAATAAACAAACAGGAGTTCTCGAGAATCTCGTTAACCGGCTGTTTACATTCGGTTAGGCCGCAATTGTAAAAACAATAGTCGCCTTTGAAAGGGGTTAGGCGACGACTCTTCCACCCCGGCCTTCAACTCCGCTCATTACTCGAAAATCCCTTAAGTGCTTACAATCTCGAGGAAATAATTGAACCAATTTACGTTCAGAAACGCGACGGGTTTACAAGACTTGGTAAACTTGCAGATTCCTAGAGGAAAGAAAAAAAAAAAGAACATAGAAATGAAAAATTGAGTTTTTCGCCCTTTTAATGAAGTCCAGACGGAAACGGGATCGGGGGCCTTCTATGACACGGAAGAGTGATAGTGTAGGGCCCCTTAATTAGGTAACCCGAGGCGTTCGGATAGGAAATGGCCGAATGTTCGACACCTCGTACTAGCAGAAATCCGTCGGTGGTACCTCCCCCGGGGGTCAAATTGACACCCTTCACAATATTCTCTCGTAAATTAAAACCAAAAGGGAGGAAATCGTCGTGGGTCCTCCGAATGTCGTAAAAACCGAGGGATAAAACGATGATTTACACCGTAGGCGGAGTTCGTAATGGTTTTTCCCACTCCCCCAAACACAAAACAACCAATTATACCGTTTTATCCAGCTTCCAGGAGTAAAATGTTCCGGAAAAACAAATTTTGAGCATAATGCATGTCAACATAAAGCGTTCCGATAAATGCAAATCGACATAAAAAACGTGCAAGTCACCATAACGCTTCTTACCTCTCTTTAAACTTGTTGTTTCGCCATAAAACTGTTTCTGTCGTTTGGGCATAATACATCTCACCATAAACAAGGAACAGCGAAGGAGCAAGCCTACTTAAGTTTATAACGCGATTATGGCGAAACGACAAAAACCTTAAAACTTGAAGTTCACCATAATGCAATTTAACATAAAGCATGTCACCATAAACTATGAAAGCAAAAGAGCAGTCAGCTCCGAATTGAATTAATGAAAAAGTAGTCACTTTCCGTATAAGTCAACTGAATTTATGAAAACTAGCCACTTTTCTGTATTTTTCATCTGAATTTATGAGAAAAAAGTCACTTTTCCGTATTTGTCAACTGAATTTATGAGAACAGTAGTCACTTTTACATATTTTTCGTCTAAATTCATTACAAAAATAGCGTTTAATGTTCAATTATGCCGAAACTCATAATGGTTAACTACAGATTTATTATGTTAAACTGCTTTAGGGTGAAATGCGTTATGTTGAACGGTGTAATCCACCCTATTTTTAACAAAAATAATTAAAACATTATGGTTTATCAACTTCCTAGATCAATGTAAACCCATAAATTTTGAATCAGCCCCCCCCCCCCCCCCACCCCACGAAAACCAAAAAAATTGGCAAGTATTCTGCCACTAATCTTAAGCTAAAATTAGAAAAAGACGATTTAAAAAAAATGAGATCGAAAATTGCAAAAAGCGAATTTTGTTCTTATATCTTGAAAAATAAGAGTTATATGAGGCATAAAAATTTATAAGAAAACTATGCACTTTTCTGTATTTGTCGTCTGAATTTATGAGAAAAACAGTCACTTTTCCGAATTTGTCAACTGAATTTATGAGAAAAGGGTCACTTTTCCGTATTTGCCAACTGTATTTATGAGAAAACTAGTCGCTTTTCCATATTATCGTCTGAATTTATGAGAAAAACAGTCACTTCTCCGTATTTGTCAACTGAATTTATGAGATCACTAGTCACTTTTCCATGTTTCGTCTAAATTCATTACAAAAATAGCGCTTTTTGTTCAATTATGCCGAAACGCATTATGATGAACTACAGATTTTTATGTTCAACTGTTTTACGGTGAAATGCGTTATGTTGAACATCTCCCCCCTATTTTAACAAAAATAATTAAAACATTCTGGTTTATGAACTACCTAGACTCTAGAGCTATGTAAATCCATAAATTTTGACCCCCCCCCCCCCCATAGGCAAATTTTCAGCCACTAATCTTAAGCCCAGTAAGCCAAGATTAAAAAAAGACGATTTAAAAAAAATGAGATCGAAAATTGCAAAAAGCGAATTTTTGTCATTATTTCTCGAAAATTATGAGTTTTAGGAGGTATAAAAATTTATGAGAAAACTCGTCACTTTTTCGTATTTGTCGTCTGAATTTATGAGAAAAACAGTCACTTTTCCGTATTTTTCAACTGAATTTTAATAAAACACTCACTTTTCCGTATTTGTCAACTGAATTTATGAGAAAACTAGTCACTTTTCCATATTAGTCGTCTAAATGAATTACAAAAAAAAACGCTTTACGTTCAATTATGCCGAAACGCATTATGGTAAACTACAGATTTTTTTATGTTCAACTGCTTTAGGGTGAAATGCGTATTTTTAACAAAAATAATTAAAACATTCTGGTTTATGAACTACCTCGAGCTATGTAAATCCATAAATTTTGAATTCCTCCCCCCCTCAAAATAAAAAAAAACCCAAAAAATAGGCACGTTTTCTCCATTGCCCGTTCACGATGTATATAGGAAAAGACAGGGCGGGGACCACCTGCCGTTCGAACGGCACCGATCGTAGATTCTTTTTTTGTGGGGCCCGCGGGTGTCAAAACAAGCGTTACTTCAACATGTAATACAGTCATTTACATTATTTACAAAACCGAGGGAGGGATCTGTCAAAACAACGAGCGGCCTGATTTATTTTGAGAACCTACTCCGTAGGGAATATAAAAATTATAAAATATTTCACGCCCGCGACGTGCGCTCAACGATAAAAATGTAAATTGTTTTCTACATGAAAAAAAATCCCCGGGCCTACATTTAGGTAGACAATATCGGTATATCACAGCACTTTTTTTTTTATAAAAAATAATTTCCATGTCGGCCTCTTATTCTTTTAATAGACTATTAACTTTTTTTTAGTTATTATAAAAACATCATTCCAGGGGGCCTAACTCTCCGAAACAAATGTTATTTTTTTTTTTTTCAAAATTGTTTTATGTATTCCATTTACTTTAATTTCCTTAATAAAGTGTCTCAGGCAGTTAGTTTTGATCAGAGAAACTATTTTTAATATCGTAGAGGATTTGCGGAGTTTACATTTTTAATATTATAGACGATTTGCGCAGTTTGCAGCCTGGTACGGGTTCAGTCAGATTATTAGTTTTATGGTCCTTCCCAGATTTTCACCAAATTTTCACTACTCCTTATATTTTTTACAAGTTTTTTGTGTAAAAAAATTATCATTTTTTTCCGTTTTTGTCAACTGAATTTATGAGAAAACTAGTAAAAACAGTCACTTTTCCGTATTTGTCAACTGAATTTACGAGAAAACTAGTCACTTTTCCATATTTGTCCATATTTACATTAATTATCATTTTAGAAGGGAGAAATAATTTCATACTTCCACCCGCTAAGAGAGGGATCTCCCTTGGGCCAAAATGCCATTATTTCTACCTTGATACTTAAAAAATTTTCTGAAAAAAAAATTACCCCTCCTTTGTACTTCCCCCTCCGTAATACCGCCCTTCTTATACTCTCCTTTTTTTTATACTTCCCCTCCTTCATTCTTCCCCTCCCTTATACTTCCCCTTCCGTTATATGTACTTCCCCTCCTTTATACTTCCCCCTCTGTTATACTATCCCTCCTTTATACTTCCCCCTCCGTAATACCGCCCTTCTTATACTCTCCTTTCCTTTATACCTCCCCTCCTTCATTCTTCCCTCCCTTAATATACTTCCCCCTCCGTTATATGTACTTCCCCTCCTTTATACTTCCCCCTCTGTTATACTACCCCTCCTTTATACTTCCCCCTCCTTTATTTCTACTTCTCTTCTCGATAGTTTCCTTGGATTTTTAGGTTTACTAACCTCAAAAAAAGTAATAATTTTGGGGTATTTGATTTGACCCAACGCCCCTTCATAAAAGAAAACTAATTACCCACAAATTGAATAAAATATGGTCATAAAATTGATGTATTCGCTGTAAAGGAGAGATGAAAAGCAGCGTGGAAAAAAAAAAGCCCAATTAAAAGTTTATGGGATAAAAATTCATGAATATACCTACGCCATCTATAAGTTTTTAATTATGAGCGATCATCAGATAGTCTTTTAATTGTATTCACCCCAAAAAAAATTTCTACAAACCGTGGCATCCTTTTTTTTCGGGTTTTCTTCCTTGTTTCTTCGTTGAAAAATGCTCAAAATCTAATTTTGAGAGCATTATGTTCAATTATGCCGAAACGCATTATGGTGAGCTACAGATTTTTATGTCCAACTGCTTTAGGGTGAAAAGTGACTACTTTTCTCATGGATTCTTACGACAACAATGGAAATGTGACTGTTTTTCTCAAAAATTCAGTTGAAAAATACGGAAAAGTGGCTACTTTTCTCATGGATTCTTTCGACAACAATGGAAATGTGACTGTTTTTCTCATAAATTCAGATGATAAATACGGAAAAGTGACTAATTTTTTCATGGATTCTTACGACAAAAAAGGAAATGTGACTGTTGTTCTCAAAAATTCAGTTGAAAAATATGGAAAAGTGGCTACTTTTCTCATGGATTCTTACGACAAAAATGGAAATGTGACTGTTGTTCTCATAAATTCAGTTGAAAAATATGGAAAAGTGGCTACTTTTCTCATGGATTCTTACGACAACAATAGAAATGTGACTGTTATTCTCATAAATTCAGATGATAAATACGGAAAAGTGACTGTTATTCTCATAAATTCAGATGATAAATACGGAAAAGTGACTAATTTTTTCATGGATTCTTACGACAAAAAAGGAAATGTGACTGTTGTTCTCAAAAATTCAGTTGAAAAATATGGAAAAGTGGCTACTTTTCTCATGGATTCTTACGACAAAAATGGAAATGTGACTGTTGTTCTCATAAATTCAGTTGAAAAATATGGAAAAGTGGCTACTTTTCTCATGGATTCTTACGACAACAATAGAAATGTGACTGTTTTCTCATAAATTCAGATGATAAATACGGAAAAGTGACTAATTTTTTCATGGATTCTTACGACAAAAATGGAAATGTGACTGTTGTTCTCAAAAATTCAGTTAAAAATATGGAAAAGTGGCTACTTTTCTCATGGATTCTTACGACAAAAATGGAAATGTGACTGTTTTTCTCATAAATCAGATGAAAATATGGAAAAGTGGCTACTTTTCCCATGGATTCTTACGACAAAAATGGAAATGTGACTGTTTTTCTCATAAATTCAGATGATAAATACGGAAAAGTGACTACTTTTTTCATTGATTATAACGACAACAATGGAAATGTGAGCCTTTTTCTCATAATTCTGATGATGAATACGGAAAAGTGGCCAATTTTCTCATTTTAATTATTACTAGTTCGGAGAAGTCGTCTAAATTCATGGAATTGAAAAATAATTAAAACACGCAGGTTCCGTAATCATCACCGTTTTTCTCATAAATTCAGACGAAATGTGGCTGGTTTCTTCATTAATTTAACGGAAAAGTGCGTCTCAAAAAAAAAAATTCACTAATTTTTTGGGAGGAGGAAAAGAGGGTACAACGTGACTGTTTCTCTTCTTAGGGGGAAAACCTGGCGGAAATGAAGGTGAAATAAAAAATAAAAATTACGTCACATGTGAGAAACAAAAGAATCATAAAAGTCACCATTTAAAGAAGGCTATGATTTACGGACAGGACCGATTCTATAAATATCATCTCGTTTCTCACGCCTCTCATTTTTTTTTCTATCTTTGAAAAAAATGACGGGTTTATTAATAGGAAGGCCCGAGTAATGACTGACAATATAATTAGAGGGCACTTACTGGACTACCGCGACCGTTTTTTAGCCAGATCATCTACCGTTCAAGGGCGCGAGCGATCAGGAGATCGAAACGAAATTTTTCTCGCCGTTCGACCGTGAAACTCCTCATTTTGAGTTCTAAAAAAGCACCTAAACTGATGGTTCAGAGTGTATACGTGTCGACAAAGGCGGTTCGCCATAATGCATTTGACCATAAAACAGCAGAATAAAAAAGGCACGTTTTCAGCCACTAATCTTAAGCCCAGTAAGCCAAGTTAAAAAAAAGAGGATTTAAAAAAAAGAGTTCGAAAATTGCAAAATTTTTGTTCTAATATCTCGAAAAATAAGAGTTTTATGAGTTATAAAAATTTATAAAAAAGAAGTCATTTTTCTGTATTTTTCAACTGCAGTAATGAAAAAAAAAAGTCACTTTACCGTATCTGACAACTGAATTTATGAGAAAAACAGCCACTTTTCTGTATTTGTCAACTGAATTCAAGAGTAAACTAGTAACTTTCCATGTTTATCGTCTGAATTTATGAGAAAAAGAGTCACTTTTCCGTATTTCGACAGTATACCTGCAAAACCTCGTAAGTCCGATTTTTCCACAAAATAAGGTTTTGAGCTTGCTGGGTAAGTGTAGGGCTCTAGAACCTTCGTACAAAGTTTCCATATTTATCATCAGAATTTATGAGAAAAACAGTCACTTTTCTGTATTTGTCAACTGGATTATGAGAAAACTAGTCACTTTTCCATGTTTATCGTCTGAATTTATGAGAAAAAGAGTCACTTTTCCGTATTTGTCGACTGAATTCATGAGAAAACTAGTCACTTTACCATATTTATCATCTGAATTAATGAGAAAATGAGCCACTTATCCGTATTTGTCAATTGAATTTATGAGAAAAACAGCCACTTTTCCGTATTTGTCAATTGAATTCATGAGAAAACTAGTCACTTTTCCATATTTATCATCTGAATTTATGAAAAAAAAAACAGTCACTTTTCTGTATTTGTCAACTGGATTATGAGAAAACTAGTCACTTTCCATATTTTTCCTTAGACTTTAGTTTTATTAAACACAAATAAATTTAATTACAAACTCATTTTATGGATTTTTTTTTAATTATTAGGGGTTCAAATTGGTAAAAAGGTTGTGTTTGGCCCAGAGCCCGTTTCGGGCTGATAAATCGACGAGTCTACCTCAATCAATTATTAAAAAGTTGAATAAATTAACCGGAGGAAAGGAACAAATTAATAGAAAAGACAAGAATAACATTTATTTGATTTAAAACTTTGAAAACGATATTTTAAAAATAGTTTAGGGGGAGAAAAAGGATGGGAAAAAAAGCGACATGTGTGGCATCCAGAAATGACATCGAGCGTGGCCGTTTCTTAAGTCAACCACCGCCGGCGTTTTTGCGTTTTTCCTCTCTTCTAATGACGTCCAGACTTTCTAATTAAAATCCGGTGTTCTCAAATTTAAGAAAAACCACACAAACCAATAGGAAGAGCAACATTTTGGGGGGGGGGGGGTCAAAGTTTTGGGTGAAAACGAAAATTATTGTGATACTCTTGACAGACGGTTTTTGAAAAGAGAGGTCTTCCAGTTTGGAAGTGTTTTATGAGTTATAAAATTTATGAGAAAGTAGTCACTTTCTGTATTTGTCGTCTGAATTTATGAGAAAAACCATCACTTTTCCGTATTTGTCAACTGAATTTATGAGAAAAACAATCACTTTTCCGTATTTATCGTCTGAATTTATGACAAAAACCGACACTTTTCCGTATTTGTCAACTGATTTTATGAGAAAAACAGTCACTTTTCTGTATTTGTCGTCTGAATTTATGAGAAAATATCACTTTTCCGTACGTCAAATGAATTTATGAGAAAACCAGTCACTTTTCCGTATTTGTCAACTCAATTTATGAGAAAACCAGTCACTTTTCCGTATTTGTCAACTGAATTTATGAGAAAACCTGTCACTTTCCCATATTTATTGTCTCTGAATTTATGAGAAAAACATTTTCTAATTAAAATCCGGTGTTCTCAAATATAAGAAAAACCACACAAACCTATAGGAAAGCGTCGTTTTAGGGGGGTCCAAGTTTTGGGTGAAAACGAAAATTATTGTGATACTCTCCACAGGCGGTTTTTGAAAAGAAAGGTCTTCCAGTTTGGCAGATTTTTTTGTCTCAAAAGATGAAAAGGAAGGGAACTTTGGTTGTCTGGTCCATATTTAGTACGAGTGAAAATAATATTTAGGGTGAGTACGCGTGTGGTCTAACCGGAGTGATTTACAGGGTCGTCCCGAGATGTTTTTCCGAGTGAGGGACCGCCGATAAAAAGAAACCCGACGAGCAGACAGTTAACATGGTTATTATCATACTCTCTGCCAAAACCCGACTTACTTTATAGCTTCCGTACATCAACTAGACACCCTAGTAAAGATCAACGGATTTTAAAATTAAAAATAGTAGAGGGGGAACCACCATCCAAGGAATCTTTTTTTTTTCGTTACAGATGCTTCGCACATGTCTTTTTATGTAGGCCGAACGCAAAAAATGAACTTCCGCAAAACGTCAATCGAGGGTGCCACAATATCTTTCATGAAACTCCGAAGAAACGAGGAAGAAACCCCGAAAAATAAGGATGCCAAGGTTTAAAGAAATTTTTTGGGGGTGAATACGAAAGAGTGTCAAGTTTTCTCATAAATTCAGACGAAAGAGTGTTAGTTTTGTAATGAATTTAGACGAAAAATATGGAAAAGTGACTAGTTTTCTCATAATTTCAGTTGACAAATACGGAAAAGTGACTGTTTTCCTCATAAATCAGACGATAAATATAGAAAAGTGACTTATTTTCCCATAAATTCAGACGAAAAATACGAAAAGTGACTGTTTGTCTTATAAATTCAGTGGCAAATACGGAAAAGTGGCTGTTTTCTCATAAATTCTGACGAGAATTACAGAAAAGTGACTACTTTCTAATAATTGTAGACGAAAAATAAGGACAAGTGACTGTTTTTCTCATAAATTCAGACGAAAAATACTGGTAAGTGGCTAGCTTCTTCATCAATTTACATATAGATAAAGCATTGCTTGCGAGAGGGAAAAAATTATCTAAATTATCGTTATCTGAGCATAGGATTATTCGTCCTTCCTATCGCTCCTTACAGTTACGATTTTGCCGTATTGCCAAGGTTTCTTAATATGGCAAAGTGATTAGTTTTTAATGAATTCAGACGACAAGTAGGGAACAGTGACTTTTTTAGCTCTTAAATTCAGAGGACAAGTACGAAAAGTGACTGTTTTCTCATAAATTCAGACGACAAGTACGAACAGTTACTGTTTTTCTCACAAATTCAGACGATAAGTACGGAAAAGTGACTACTTTGTTTATGGATTATTACGACAGCAATGGAAATGTGACTGTTTTTCTCATAAATTCAGATGGTAATACGGAAATGTGACCACTTTTCTCATGAATTCAGACGAAAAATACGGAAGTGGCTAGTTTTGTAATGAATTGAAAAATGGCGTACCTTTTGCCTGAGAACGATGAAATAGCAAATTTTCCGTATCTGAAGACTGAATTTATGAGAAAAAAGTCACTTTTCCGCAATCGTCAGAATAAATGAGTAAAAAAAGTCACTTTTCCGTATTTATCATCTGAATTTATGAGGAAAAAAGTCACATTTTCGTATTTATCGTTTGAATTTATGCAAAAAAAATTACTTTGCATAAAACACCCCGTGTAAAAAACACCCCGCCTCGCAAAAATCCTTTTACATCAGCCGGAAAAAGTTGTGATATCAACTTCCCCGCCCTCAAATGAGCGAGAAGAGTCGATACGCCCGAGTGGTAGGTACGATGATGTGAGAAGCATGATGCCCGTCCTCCCGTTTTCAATGCTCCCCTTGGCGGCATCGCGAAATGTTTGTTTACAGGGACGTAGTTAAGACGTGCTGTGCGTTCTTCGGGAAAAATCGTTATGATTCAAACACTCAGACATACGTAGATGAAGGCGTAGTGTCATGTGTGAGTACGGGGGGGGGGGGTATGTGTATGTATGTGTATGGGGTGTATACTAGTGATTAGTTAGGAACTTAGTGATAACACAGTAATTCTTAAGCGTTCCAGGACGTTCCAGGGCTTGATAAATAACGGCAATCACTGATACAAAGCATTTCGCGATGCTGCCAAGGGGAGCATTGAAAACGGGAGCACGGGCATCATGCTTCTCACATCATCGTACCTACCACTCGGGCGTATCGACTCTTCTCGCTCATTTGAGGGCGGGGAAGTTGATATCACAACTTTTTCCGGCTGATGTAAAAGGATTTTTGCGAGGCGGGGTGTTTTTTACACGGGGTGTTTTTTGTGGGGTAATTTTTTTCCTCTCGCAAGCAATGCTTTTTCATCTAAAAAAAATTCGAATCTAAAGTTCACCCTCTACATCCGCCTGTGATTCTTTTGAAAATGACAGATTTTTGGTCCCCCCATAATAAATAAAGAAGGAAAAAATATAATTTATTATTTTTCCAATTATTCTATCCCTTTTGATACACGCGATAAATTTTCCCGCAAGAAAGACTAGAAATAACGTGTTTGGCAAAGTCTCAACCCCTCCTTTTTTTACGCGGATTTTCTGGAGGAAGTTTTTTGCATATTTTTTACTAGTTGTAATAATGTTCTGAGGCGCTTAATTTGATTGTTTCGGAATTCCAGCACCTCCGCTAATTGATGTATTGATTAAAGTGTGTTCGACTCATTAGCTACGGACAGAACAATGGAAGAAAAGGCGGCGAGGGCGGGGAGGTCACGAGGGTTAAAGTGTTAAAGTGTTTGTTTTCCTAGTTTCCTACTCACTGTTTTTCCTTGAATATTAAAAAAAAATCTAACACACCCAGCTGGTTAGAATTTTTTTTTCGCGTGAAAAGAACTGCGTAATTCTTCTGTTAAGGAAGTGGAAGCTACCTTGACTTGTGTCGCCCTCTCGCGCTCCCCTTTACAAGCCAGGAAACAGACTTTCAATCAAAAAGATCGCCTTTTAGACACTTCACATATTTTTGAACAAAAAACGTGAAAAAAATATACGGAGCTTAAAAAAGGAGGCAGATCATTCAAGTAGCCGATGACCAATTAAATGGTATAAAAGGTTTTCCTTGTATCCTCTCGGATATAGAAAAAAAAAAGTTAAAAAACGAGGTAGGAACGTGTTGAGTTATTGGTAACACGGCACCCAAAGTTTTAAAAACATCGGCTACGTTTTTATTTTATTCAAGAATTTTAAAATAGATCATAATTTTTTTTCTGATTATGGGAAATCCAAAAATGGGTCCTGTGCGGATTTCAAGGCTGCGTGAAGAAGAAAGAGTCCTTAATCACTGACCTACAGAGGTAATAAATTGAGACTTTTTTTGGTGGACTTAGAAGAGGGAAAGGAAACTTTTAGGTACCTTTAGTCGATTTTGGAGAAAAAAGTAACAGTTTTTCGTATAAATTCAGGCGATCAATACGGAAAAGTGACTTTTTTTTCTCATAAATTCAGACGATAAGTACGAAAAAGTGACTTTTTTTCATAAATTCAGACGATAAATACGGAAAAAGTGATGTTTTTAGCTCATAAATTCAGACTACAAGTACGAAAAGTGACTGTTTTTCTCATAAATTCAGACCACAAGTACGAAAAGTGACTGTTTTCTCATAAATTCAGACGACAAGTACGGAACAGTGACTTTTTTCACACAAATTCAGACGATAAGTACGGAAAAAGTGACTGTTTTTTCTCACAAATTCAGACGATAAGTACGAAAAAGTAGAAAAAATGGCGTATCTTTTGCCTGAGAACGATGATAAAGCAACTTTTCCGTATCTGACGACTGAATTTATGAGAAAACAGTCACTTTTCCGCAATCGTCAGAATTAATGAGTAAAAACAAGTGACTTTTCCGTATTTATCATCTGAATTTATGAGGAAAAAAGTCACTTTTCCGTATTTATTGTTTGACTTTAAGCGAAAAGAAGTTAATTTTCCGCATTTTTCGCCAGATTTTATGTAAAAATTAAGTCCAAAATTTAGGAGAAAAAGTTACAACGGCGTACCTTTTGCCTGAGAATGATGAAAAAAAAAAACTTTTCCGTATCTGACGATTGAATTTATGAGAAAAACAGCAGCTTTTCCGCAATCGACAGAATTCATGAGTAAAAAAGGTCACTTTTCCGTACTCATTGTCTGAATTTATGAGAAAAACAGTCACTTTTCCGCAATCGTCAGAATTTATGAGTAATAAACAGTCAATTTTCCGTACTTTTAGTCTGAAATTATGATAAAAAGAGTCTCTTTTCTATATTTCTCGCCTGAATATATGAGTAAAAAAGTCACTTTTCCGTACTTAACGTCTGAATTTATGAGTAAAAAAGTCACTTTTCCGTACTTAACGTCTGAATTTATGAGAAAAACAGTTACTTTTCCGCACTCGTCAGAATTTATGAAAAAAACAGTCACTTTTCCGCACTCTTCAGAATTAATGAGTAAATAAAGTCACTTTTCCGAATTTTTCAACTGAATTTGTGAGAAAAGCTGCTACTTTTTCGTATTTTTCGCCAGATTTTATGAGAAAATTACGCTGTAATGCACTTTACCCAACGAATTTTTGAAGAAACTGTTTGACTGACTGTCTTACTAACAATAATCTAGTTAAATGACTAAAATGAAAAGAGTCATTTTTCTTAGGAAAAATCGTTAAAGAGAAATTCCTTCCTACAATGTAACAGACGCTCTAAAGGATAAACTAGTTTTTTTGTCATCTCAACCTGGCCTTTTTCCAATTTTTTTTATTCCCCTCTCACGCTTTTATTTTTATTAAACGGCGGAATTTCTGGTTCAAGGAAACCCATAAATCAAAATAAAAAAATGTTTTTTCTCTTTGTAAATAAATCATTGGTGAGTCTAGTGAATTGTTTAATTATTTATTTTATTTTTTTAAACTTTATAGGTCGAATGCTGTTTGACATTTTGATCTTTTAAGTTCAAATCGATTTGTCAAAATTATTTTTAAAAAAGCGACCAAATATCAAGAGGGGAAAAAAAGTGATTGAAAATCACCTTTTGGCCGTAATTGATGGGGGTCCTGTTTTGAAAGGCAGAAGTCAAAAGGAGGATTTTCATGGAGTTTTAAACCCGTCGGGCATATCGATTTATCTTCATCGAATAGGAATCCTCCACTTTAAAGGTTCTTCGGGCTTTTTTTTTTTCTTCATTCTTCTTCTCTTTTTACAAACGGACTGCCGTATTCTAATCAGATGAGACGAATGCGAAGGAGGGGAAGGAGAATCCGAAGGTGATCAATACAGGACTGGAGGGTCTAAAAAAAAAGAAAGGTATTTTAAAGGTGCAAGAAGCTAACGAAATCAGGCTCGTTACTCGACTGGTGGCCCTCGGCCATTTATCAACGAGGAGACTGCGGACAAGCAATGAATCTTAAAGCTTCCATCTGATCTACTTCAGCCACGGGTGATATTTCAAATCGATTAATAAACTTAACCCATCCACACAAAATCCCTAAAAAATCAAAACCTCTTAAAAAGTCACTAATCTTAAGCCCAGTAAGCCAAGATTTTAAAAACGATTTAAAAAAATGGGGACAAAATAGCAAAAAGTTATTTCTTTTATGCTTATTTCTCGAAGAATTATATGAGTTCTGAAAATTTATGAGAAAGCAGTAACTTTTCAATATTTGTCGTCTGAATTTTGAGGAAAACAGTCACTTTTCCGTATTTGTCAACTGAATTTATGAGAAAACTAGTCACTTTTCCATATTTGTCGTCTAAACTCATTACAAAACTAGCAACTTTTTTGTCTGAATCAATAGTCAGTCACTTTTTCGTATTTTTCAGATTAATTTTTGAGAAAAATAGTCATTTTTTGGTCTTCGTCCTCTGAATTTATGAGAACAACAGTCACTTTTCCGTATTTGTCAACTGAATTTATGAGAAAAAACAGTCACTTTTCCGTATTTGTCGACTGAATCTATGAGAACATTATTTACTTATTCGTAGGTATTTTTTTCCTCATTTTATAAGGGGAAAAAACAGTCACTTTTTTCGTATTTTTCAGAAAAATAGACATTTTTTGGTCTTCGTCGTCTGAATTCATGAGAGAAACAGTCACTTTTCGGTACTTGTCAACTGAAGTTATAAGAAAACTAGTCACTTTTCCATATTTGTCGTCTAAATTCATTACGAAACTAGCTACTTTTTCGTCTGAATCTATGAGAAAACTTGTCACTTTTTCGTATATTTTGCCGCATTTTATGAAGGGGAAAAAACAGTCACTTTTTCGTATTTTTCTAAATAATTTTGAGAAAAATAGTCATTTTCGGTCTTCGTCGTCTGAATTTATAAGAAAAACAGTCACTTTTCCGTATTTATCATCTAAATTCATTACTAAACTATCCACTTTTTCGTCTGAATCTATGAGAACACTAGTCATTTTTTCGTATTATTTCCTCATTTTATAATTGGGAAAAAAACAGTCACTTTTTTCGTATTTTTCAGAAAAATAGTCATTATTCGGTCTTCGTCGTCTGAATTTATGAGAAAAACAGTCACTTTTCTGTATTCGTCAACTGAATTTTGAGAAAACTCGTCACTTTTCCATATTTGTGTTTTGCCTCATTTTATTAGGGGGAAAAGCAGTCACTTTTTTCATATTTTTCAAAATAAATTTTGAGAAAAAAAGTCATTTTTTGGTCTTCGTCGTCTGAATTTATGAGAAAAACAGTCACTTTTCCGTTTTTATCGTCTAAATTCATTTGAAAACTAGTCACTTTTCGATCTTTGACGTCTGAATTAATGAGAAAAAAGTCACTTTTCCGTATTCCTCGTCTGAATTATGAGAAAAACAGTGTTACTTTTCAGTATCTGTCGTCTGAATTTTTGAGAAAAGCAGTTACTTTTCCCGTTTTATCGACTGAATTCATTTGAAAACTAGTCACTTTTCGGTCTTTGAAGTCACTTTTCCGTATTCCTCGTCTGAATCATGAGAAAAACAGTTACTTTTCCATATTTATCGTTTGAATCTCTCCTATCTTTTTTCTTTTTCGAGATATAATAATTTCAAAAACGTCATATTTGTGATGTTTTGCGGGTTTTATCCATACACGAAAACGTTATGTTGGCAACCTTGATAGTTTAAAAACCGTAATTTAAGACAAATAAATCATAAAGAAATCAAACATTTGTAAAAAGCGACGAACAATTGTTTTGGCATCGTAACAGTCGTTAAGACGTTCCCGATCTCTCCTCTGTTCTTTTGCCAAATCGACTTTTCTTTTTAGACCTTCAAAAGACGTTTTTTTAATTTTTTTTTTCTTTTTCTTTCGTTACGCCTCATCAGCCTATAGCAACCACCGCATAGCTCAGTCCCAACTAGGCCCCGCAGGCTGATTAATAACCACAACCCACACGTCAGAAAATTAGAAGAAGGAACAATAAATAAAATAAACTTGTTAATAATTTATTTATTACAAAAAAAAATTTATTCGTGCTAATAATTTTTAAAGAAATTTCATTTTTTTTCTCATGTAAATAAAAATAAATATGCAAGGTAAATAGGAACACAATAACTAATATAATCATGTTTATTAACAATAATTTTTTTTTTCTTTTTAAAATTTTTAAAATTTATTTACACATTACACTAAACATATATTACACCAAATTGTACAAAACAAAAATGTCCATAGATTCAAAAAATTATATCACAATAAGTTTATTTTAAACTTACGCCAAATAAATATAAATTAAAAAAAAAAAGAGTTCTATGGATTTTATGATTTATAATACGATTTTTGAATAGTATATACAAAAAATATACAGAATAAACCACACCTTATGTGATGTAAAGATAAATTTTCGGTGTTTTATATACAGAGGAATTGTTTTTTTCAAGAAAAAAACACATTTTTGAAGATTTTCAAAATCTTAAATTTTGTTTGAAACCTCGAAATTTTGAGTTTTTCTTTTGTTTATGAAGAGCATTCTAAAGGAGATGGGCTGAGGTAGTGTTGGGGACTTCCGTGCGAGGACATTCCGTGATGGTAGGGTTCGAGGCCGGATCCAGGATCCATTTTGTCCTTACCGCCCCCGCCAGGTCCGCTTCCTTCCTGCTTCAAAACCATCCGCCTCCATTTAGCGCGTGCGTTTTGAAACCAGACCTGCAAAAAAAACAAACATATTTTAAATAATCTGTATGTAACAACCAATCTACATGTAAAAGTCCCGTTTTCTACATAATCGAATCTATGACCGTATAAAGTGCCATTTTCTTCGAGATAATGACATTTACAGCTCTAAAAGTCCTTTTTTCTGCGAAAAAAGGCCTGAATATGCCTTATGAATATGCTGAATATGCCATAAAGTACCATTTTCTACGAGGTAACAGCATTTAAAGTTTCTTTTTCTACGAGATTATGGCCTCTACAGCCCATAAAGTTCTATTTTCTACGAATAAAATAAAGTCCCATTTTCAAAGAGATAATGGCATTTACAGCTCTAAAAGTCTCTTTTTCTGCGAGATAACAGCATTTATAGTCCCTTTTTCTACGAGAAAATGCATCTTCAGCCCTTAAAGTCCCGTATTCCACGAGGTAACAGCATTTAAATTCCCATTTTCTACGAGCTAACATCATTTAAAGTACCTTTAACAAAGAGATCTTGGCATCTACAGCCCTTAAACTCCCTTTTTGTACGAGATAACAGCGTTTTCAACCCTTAAATGCGCGTTTTTTACGAAATAACAGCCCCTTTTTCTGCGAGATAATGGCATTTACAACTTTTAAAAATCCATTTTTCTACGAGCTTAAATGCCCGTTTTCTACGAAATAACAGCACTTCCAGCCCCTTTTTCTAGAAGATAATGGCATTTACAGTCTTTAAAGTCCCCTTTTCTACGAGATAACATCGTTTTCAATCCTTAAAGGTCCGTTTTCTACGAAATAACAGCACTTCCAGCCCCTTTTTCTAGTAGATAATGGCATTTACAGCCATTAAAGTCCCCTTTTCTACGAGATAACAGCGTTTTCAATCCTTAAAGGTCCGTTTTCTACGAAATAACAGCACTTCCAGCCCCATTTTCTACGGGTTAATGGCATTTATAATCTTTAAAAATCCATTTTCTATGAGATAACAGCGTTTTTAATCATTAAATGCCCGTTTTCTACGAAATAACAGCATTTTAGGCCCCATTTTCTAAGGGATGTTGTCATTTACAGCCTTTGAAGTCCCTTTTAACTGCGTTTCTACCCATTAAGGCCAGTTTTCTACGACATTACTGCATTTTAGTCCCTTTTTCTACGAGATAACAGAGTTTCCAATCCTTAAATGCCCGTATTCTACGAAATGACAGCATTTTAAGCCCCATTTTCTACGGGTTAATGACATTTACAACCTTTAAAAATCCATTTTTCTACGAGATAACAGCGTTTTTAATCATTAAATGCCCGTTTTCTACGAAATAACAGCATTTTAAGCCCCATTTTCTACTGGATATTAGCATTTACAGCCTTTGAAGTCCCTTTTTCTACGAGATAAAAGCGTTTTCAATCCTTAAATGCCCGTATTCTACGAAATAACAGCATTTTATGCCCCTTTTTCTACGAGATAATGACATTACAGCCTTTCTAGTACCTTTTTCTACGAGATAACAGCGTTTTCAATACTTAAAGGTCCGCATTCTACGAAATAACAACACTTTAAAGCCCCTTTTTCTTCGAGATAATGACATTACAGCATTTCTAGTCCCTTTTCTACGAGATAACAGCGTTTTCTACCCTTTAAGGCCAGTTTTCTACGAAATTACAGCGTTTTTAGTCCCTTTTGCTACGAAATTACATAATTTTCAATCCTTAAAGGTCCGTTTTCTACGAAATAACAGCACTTTCACCCCCTTTTTCTAGAATATATTGGCATTTACAGCCTTTGAAGTCCCTTTTTCTACGCGATAACAGCGTTTTCAAGGCCCGTTTTCTACGAAATAACACCATTTCAAGCCCCTTTTTCTACGAGCCAATTTCGCCGACGTGAAGGCCTGAGTTGAACGCCGCAAGTTAGGTAGACGACATTCCTCAAAATAAGACAAAAAGAGACCCTTAGATTCGTTTCAAGGCCTACTTATCCTGTCAATTTGTAAGATATTCAGAGCCGTAAATCAAGTGTAGGACAAATTATTAAAGGTGGAGACGATTTGAAGATGGAAGAATAAGAGGGGAAGAAGAAAAAGAAAAAAAGAAAAAAATTCGCTCTCCAGAAATGGCGAAGACGGGAGTTTCTAGTTCTGAACTGGCATCTGCGTTCGGAATTTCTTCACCTGGGCTTTCTGAGTGATCGGCCGCAATCACACCTTCCCTCCGGGCTTTAAAACCACCGCACATCAATCTCGTTTCCCCGTCCCTTCTTTTTCTATATTGAATAATCACGCCTCGTTTATTACAATACTCAGTAGACGAAATAAGAAAAGTCTATTAGGTTAACTTTGAAAAATTACTTTTTAAAAAAATAGTCCCTAGTTATCGACAAATTGCATGTATTTCATCCTTTTAATATAAATCCACGTCCAAAATTACGGTTTACGTCACTCAAATGATTTTTCTTCCTAACCTAAATCATTTTTTCTTTCTAGTATACTTAGAAATTTAAATGTTTAAAGGATGGGCGTATTGATTTTTCGACACTCCTTAGCATTTTCTGGCGTTGCTCGAGCCCCAAAACCCTCATTCTTGTTCAATAGGCAAAAAAACAATTTTTTTCCATAGTTTTTCAACAGAAAACCCTATTTTTCATGACTTTTGGGACGAGAAACTCCCTTCTTAGAATCTCCTTTTAAAATTTGATTTTTCGTCTGAATTTATGAGAGAAAAAGTCACTACTCATAGTTTTTGGTCTGAATTTATGGGGGAAAAGTCACTTTTCCGAATCTGTCGTCTGAATTTATGAGAAAAACAATCACTTTTTGTATCTGTTGTCTGAATTTATGAGAAAACTCACTTTTCGCGATCGGTCGCCGGAATTTATGAGAAAACAGTCACTTTTCCGTATCTGTCGTCTGAATTTATGAGAAAAACAGCCACTTTTCCATATTTATCGTCTGAATTTATGAGAAAAAAGTCACTTCTCATATTTTTTGTCTGAATTTATGAGAAAACAATCACTTTTCGCGATCGGTCGTCGGAATACAGAAAACAGTCACTTTTCCGAATCTGTCGTCTGAATTTATGAGAAAAACAGCCACTTTTCCGTATTTTTCGTCTGAATTTATGAGAAAACAATCACTTTTCGCGATCTGTCGTCGGAATTTATGAGAAAACAGTCACTTTTCCGAATCTGTCGTCTGAATTAATAAGAAAAACAGTCACTTTTCATATTTCTTGTCTGAATTTATGGGAAAAAAGTCATATCTCGTAGAAAAAATGACTTTAAGCACTTTAAATGACTTTGATGCATCTTGTAGACAAAGGGCTGTCAGCTCGTAGAAAATGGGACTTTAAATGCTGATAGCTCGTAGAAAATGGGACTTTAAATGCTGTTAATTCGTAGAAAATGGGATTTTAAATGCTTAAGCTTGTAGAAAATCGTCCTTAAAGGGCTGTAGGTGCCATTATTTCGTAGAAAAAGGGACTTTAAGAGCTGTAGATGCCATTATCTCGTAGAAAATGGAACTTAAAATAATGTTATCTCATCTCGTAGAAAATAGGACTTAAGGGCTGTAGATGCCATTATCTCTAAGAAGAGGTTTGTAGTATAAAAGAAAACCAATCTAAAAATCGAGAAAAACCTTCTAAAAATTCACAGAAACTCAGGAAAACTTTCGAAAATCCTAAAAAAGGAGGTTTTAGATTCCAAAAATTCTAAAAAATGTCCAGTTAAAAGTAAAAATTTGTGTTTCTGAGACTAAAACTAAGAAAAACTTCCAAAAATCCTAAAAAGGGTGTTTTTTGGACAAAAAAATCGAAGAAAACCTAAAAAGAAATAAAAACTTGGAGAACACTGAGGAAAAACTTCCATCAGTTTTATTTCTCTGGGTACATAAAAATGATTTCCCAAAGGGATCGATTTTCATCGTCTCCTCCCCATTTTTTAAATATTTCTTCTCCCTCTTTTTTTTTCTTGCGCAATAATTAATTTATCTTTTTTCTCCCCGTAGCCATTAAATTCTTTCACTCGGATGCTCCCGCGGAGAGTAAAGAGTTGTTTGCCCGCTTCCTTCAGGATAAACACTCCCTCTTGTTTGCAACTAAGGGAATCTCCTCACCGTTCAAACAAAAACCCTCCCCCTTCGACTTCTTTATAAAAACCGATTGCATATTCACTCAAAAGCCTTGAATTTTTCTTTGATTAGAAAGTCTGTTTTCACTTATTTTTATAAATAATCTACGATAGGGATCAAAACAGAAGGATTAGAAGGGGAAATTAATTTCGCCCGCTAATGGAATGAAGGAAAAACCTTTTTGGTGTGAAGAAAAAGACCACCTGGACACTTAACGGGAATGCGGGTTATTTGTAGGTACCCTTATAATAAAAAAGTACTGTCTGGAACTATCCCCAACGGGAATAATCTTAAAAAGAAGCAACAATATAGGAGGGGGAAGTATAATGGAGGGGGGAAGTATAAAGAGAGGTGAAGATAAACAGTTTGGCCGCTGTTTTTAAAATTTCAAAAGTGAATTTCATACGACAGATACGAAAAGTGACTGTTTTTCTCATAAATTCAGACGAAAGATACGGAAAATTGATTGTTTTCCTCATAAATTCGGACGACATATACGGAAAAGTGACTTTTTTTCATTAACTCAGACGAAAAATACGAAAAGTCACTGTTTTTCTCATAAATTCAGACGACTGATACGGAAAAGTGACTTTTTTTCATTAATTCAGACGAAAAATATGAAAAGTGAGTGTTTTTCTCATTAATTTAGACTAGAGCTACGGAAAAGTGATTGTTTTTCTCATAAATTGAGACAAACAATACGGAAAAGTGGCTGTGTTTTCTCATAAATTCAGACGAAAAAACGCCGAAAAACCAAAATTTTAAAGCAGTTTCCAATAAGGGAGGAGTTTATCGTCCCAAAAGTCGGGATAAAACAGGGTTTTTCCGTTGAAAAACTATGGAAAATCCGGAGAAAAAAATGTATTTTTGGCCTGATGACGAGGATAAGGGTTTTGGGGCTCATGGAGGGGGAAGTATAAATGAGGGGTGAAGAAAAACGGAAAGTGCATACTTTCGCAATTTTTTCAAAAATCGCCGAAGTTAATAATTTTCGTACCTGTAGGACTCTTTTGGGGAGGCCGGTCTTTTGAGAAAGCTGCTTGAGATCTTTCGCATCCGGATTATGATTGATGGCGAAATAGGACTTCATCGTTCGAAGCTGATGGTGCTTAAAAGACGTCCGCATCCTTTTAGTCCTCTGATGATGTGAGCCGTTCGGACCTCCCATCCCGGGCGTCCCTGGACCAAACGCCACGTCAAGGTACGACTCCGTATTTAAATCTGAAACATAAAAAAAAACGTATTAAAATTATGTGCGGACATTATGGAAATCTAATGTATCCTAAGATCGGACCACCCAATGGAAAGTCGTGCTCTTTTACTATACCTTGTCACGCCATCCCCAGATACTCAATTCGATAATAAACTTATGTATTCAACTAAAAATTATTAAAATTAACTCAATTTGACTGAAAAAGTTACAAAAAATTTAACGATCTAGCATGAATATATGAGAAAGAGGGTCACTTTTCCGTATTTGTCGTCTGAATTTATGAGAAAAACAGTCACTTTTTCATATATTTCGTCTGAATTAACTCCTAAAAATCCGGTAAAAAGTGTATTTCTCGGTCGAAAGAAGCCGAAAAAATCCCCCTTTCATTTTTGGCATATTTTTCATTGACAAAAAATGAAGAAAAACGTTATTTTTTTTTAGTTTGAAACCTGATTTTGATGTTTAGGTATAGAAATAGGTTGATTAGCCTGAATTTATGAGAAAATGGTCACTTTTCGTATTTGGCGTTTGAAGTTATGAGAAAATCAGTCACTTTTCTGTATTATTCGTCTCAATTTATGAGAAAAACGGTCACTTTTCCGTGACAAAAATAAATTTCTAGAGCACTAAAATATGGATGAAAGCGCTACAGCTCTTAGAGTAACCACGGCAACATAAAAACTAGCCGACGGATGGCGGGCAACACTGACGACCTTACAAACGGTTTACCAGTGATCTTTAGATCACTGTACCTGTGTTTTAGAAGTTCCCTTTTTTTTTTTTTTTTTTTTTTTTTTTTTTTTTTTTTTTTTTTTTTTTTTTTTTTTTTTTTTTTTCCTCAGGCTTAGATTGACTGGACTAATATCAGTTTTGGTTGTATTTTGGCGTTTTCAGTTCCCCAAAAATGAATTTTTTAGGAAAATTTTGATGTTTTTTCACATCCAATGACCAAATTTGGGGCTTTTTAAGACGAAAAATACGAGAAAAAACATACAAACTAAACTTTTTTTTGTGGGGGACCACCTTTTGATTGCTCCAGGGTGACTTGTGTGGGAAAGTGCGACGATCTGTGGCCGAAGCGTCGCGGCAAAAACGATCTCTCGGGATCAACGAGCCGCATAGCCCGTGCCCAACGATTTTTTTTTTGCCCCGAAGGATCACTTACAGCCATCTTGTCCCGATCGACCGCAAACGGAGAGGATGAAAAAAAGTCAACTGTGATCACCGGTTTCCTTTCGAATTCCGAAGGTAATCGGATCAATGAGTCATCACCCGTGTTTTCCCACACTTTTTTAGGTAGATTTTTTTTCTATTTACTTGTCTGGAACTTCCTTTATGTCTCCCTTATGTTTTTATCCCTTCAAACACGAAAAATACGAAAAGTGACTGTTTTTCTCATTAATTCAGACGACAGATACAGAAAAGTGACTGTTTTCTCATAAATTCAGACGACAGATACGGAAAAGTGACTGTTTTTCTCATTAATCCAGACTTCAAATACGAAAAAGTGACCATCTTTCTCATATATTCATGCTAGATCGTTAAATATTGAAAGTCTGGAACTTCCCTTATATCATCAGGGAAAACTGGACGGCTGGCCGGCTCCAGATACAAAGTTGCGCTCAATAAAGAGTATTTATCCCTTTAAAAAAGAACCCTTTGCTTTTTTATACACAAAAAGTGGGCAAAAAAGCCACACAATGACCCTTTTAGGCTTTAATCCCATGTCAGGACGTTTTCTTGACAAAAGGGACTTGAGGAGAGAGAAAAAGGGTTCGCTCGTAAGAGGTCGTAGGTCGCCCACTCACGCCATTAAGCGAAACCGGAACAACAATGGTGATAAAACCGGTTTCTCCCTTCTGGAGTGCAGATGTCGCGCGGATCCCCCGCCGAGACGGCGGAAACCCAAACAATAACAGAAAAACGATATTATAAAAATACAAACAGAGCAAAAAAGAATCAAAGATTACAAACACCTGCCTTAATAGAAAAGGCCTTTATTGTATTCAAGTGGTATTAACCCTGCTATCACTGAAGGCCCTCAAGTACTTAACACCTCCGGGTTTATAACACTTGAAAATCTCTCTCGTAAAATCATTTCCGACAATCCCTTTCACTTTTATGTCCCACTAAACCTTTTTTTTGGGGAGAGACAAGAAGGTTGTATTTTTTTTTATGGATAAATAGGCGTGAGAGCAGGAAACCACTTGAACCGAATAAACCAACAGCCAGAAAAAACCGAGCACGTGAGACACCACCGCAACACACAAAAAACTAATCAACCTATTTCTATATCTAAACATCAAAATCAAGTTTCAAATTTCTAAAAAAATAACGTTTTTCTACCTTTTTTATCAACAAAAATATGCCAAAATGCCGCGGGGTTTTTTAGGCATCTTTCGACCGAGAAATCCACTTTTTACTGGATTTTTGGGAGTAAATTCAGACGACTAATACGGAAAGTGTTTAATTTTCTCATAAATTCAGACGACAAGCACGGAAAAGTGATTGTTTTTCTCATAAATTCAAACGAACAATACGAAAAGTGACCTTCTTCCTCAAAAATGTAGGCTAGTCAACCTATTTCTATATCTAAACATCAAAATCAAGTTTAAAATTTCTAAAAATATATAGCTTTTCTTCCTTTTTTATCAATAAAAAATATGCCAAAAATGCCGCGGGGTTTTTTCGGCATCATTCGACCGAGAAATCCACTTTTTACTGGATTTTTGGGAGTAAATTCAGACGATAAATACGAAAAAATGACCGTTTTTCTCATAAATTCAGACGACAAATACAGAAAAGTGACTGGTTTTCTCATAAATTCAGACGACAAATACGAAAAGTGACTTTCTTTCTCATAAATTCAGGCTAACCAACCTATTTCTATATCTAAACATCAAAATCAAGTTTCAAATTTCTAAAAATACATCGTTTTTCTTCCTTTTTTATCAACAAAAAATATGCCAAAAATGGCGCGGGGTTTTTTCGGCATCTTTCGACCGAGAAATCCACTTTTTACTGGATTTTTGTGAGTAAATTCAGACAATAAATAAGATAAAATGACTGTTTTTCTCATAAATTCAGACGACAAGCACGGAAAAGTGTATGGTTTTCTCATAAATTCAAACGACAAATACGAAAAGTGACCTTCTTTCTCATAAATTCAGGCTAATGAACCTATTTCTATATCTAAACATCAAAATCAAGTTTCAAATTTCTAAAAAATAACGTTTTTCTTTCTTTTTTATCAATAAAAAATATGCGGAAAATGACGCGCTAAAGAGAGGGGGTTTTTTTCGGCTTCTTTCGACCGAGAAATCCACTTTTTACCGGATTTTTGGGAGTAAATTCAGACGAAATTACCAGTTAAGTTAAACTTTTATTTCTTTTTTAGTAAGAAATAACCGGTTAAGTTAAACTTTTATGTTTTTAAGTTAAAAATTACCAGTTAAGTTAAACTTTTATTTCTTTTTTACTTAGAAATTACCAGTCTAATTTCACACTTTTATTTTTTTAGGTTAAAAATTACCAGTTAAATCAAACTTTTATTAATTTAAGTTAAAAGTTACCAGATAAATTAAACTTTTTTTTCCTACTATTTACATGATTCACATTTAGAGTTGCTAAAAAATCGTATTTTGTCGGGGAAAGAAGGAACTTAAAATATTCGCCACCTGCATCTTGGTAGTAAAACGATAAGTTACGACAGCAATGAAAAATCGTCCGTTTAACCCGTTTTACAAGCTTTCACAGTCAAAACAAAAGGTAAAACCACCTGCTGTGGCATTAATTCAATTTGCTTCTTTACGACCACCCTATTTTACGTTTTTTTTCAACATTTTTCAGTCCTTCAGAAAAAAGTTGGTAATTAAAGTGTACAAGTGTTCAATTGTGTATTTTCCAATTACATTTATACGAACACGAGTCGTAAATTTATAAATGTTTATGATCTCTCGTAAATCGAAATGAGTTTCGCATTTTTAAAAAAAGCACGGTTACAATATAGGAAGGTTGTTTTTTTGTTTAAACGTTTTCTCCCTTTAAATCAGCTTATGTGGGATTATTCTCGTTTTTGGGGAGGGGAGGAAATCTATTCAGGGTTTTTATCTTTGTCCTCCATGCTTACCAGTAATCCAAATATAATTAGACGTCGTCCTGAACGGATGGGAAAGAGAGAAAAAAAGAGCCCTCACCCCATTTTGGCATTCGGAAACACCGGAGGTAAAACGTTTGAGAGGATTTTCTACCAGAAAGAGGATTTTAAATGCAATTTTAATTGGCCACGTCAGACATAAACAATAAAAATAACAAAAAAACAAATTTATTTATATGAAATTCTATACAATTAAAAGTTGTGAAATATTTAGGAAAAGTCAGCTTTCTTTTGAACTTGAAAAAAATTTCTTTTGCTACTTTTCACGAGCAAAAAACCGCAAAAATCCCCGTTTTCACTCGGGGGAACATCCCCTTCACGATATTTCATAATTTTTTATTGATAAAAAAGGAAGAAAACCGTAATTTTTTTAGAAGTTTGAAACTTGATTTTGATGTTTAGATATAGAAAAAGATTGATTAGCCTGAATTTATGAGAAAGAAAATCACTTTTCGTATTTGTCGTTTGAATTTATGAGAAAACCAGTCACTTTTCCGTATCTGACGACTGAATTTATGAGAAAAACAGTCACTTTTCCGTATCGCCGTATGAATTTATGAGAAAATAAACACTTTCCGTATTTGTCGTCTGAATTTACTCCCAAAAATCATGTAAAAAGTGGATTTCTCGGTCGAAGAAGCCTCAAAAACCCCCCTCTTATTAGCACAAAATTTTTGGCATATTTTCATTTATAAAAAAGGAAGAAAAACGTTATTTTTTTAGAAATTTGAAACTTGATTTTGATGTTTAGATATTAAAAGTTGAACTTCACTGGTAATTTCTAACTTGAAAACACAAAAGTTAAACTTAACTGGTAATTTCTAACTAAAAAGGAAATAAAAGTTTAACTTAACTGGTAATTTCCAACTAAAAAAGAAATAAAAGTTTATCTTAACTGGTAATTTTTAACTTTAAAACATAAAAGTTTAACTTAATTGGTAATTTTTAAGTAAATAAGAAGTAAAAGTTTAACTTAACTGGTAATTTTTAACTAAAGACGAAATAAAAGTTTAACTTAACTGGTAATTTTTAATTCAAAAGAAATAAAAGTTTAACTTAACCGGTAATTTCTAACTAAAAAATAAATAAAAGTTTAATTAAACTGCTAATTTCTTACTTTTTCTATAAAACTAAAATAAATAAAAGTTTCAATTCCTGCGAAAACTCGAAGGGAACGACATCAAATCTTGCACATTGAGAAAATAGATAAAAATAATAAAAAATTAGGTAAAACAGCTGGTTTTTCGGACCATACTGGATTGTTTGAAACACAGTTTTACCAACTTAACAAAACTCGAAATCAGCATAAGTTTGGTCTCTACAGTTGGCTGCCTGCAATATGACCAAATCTTCCAACTTGGAGGCAAATTTTACGGTATTCTAATAAAAAAGAAATCGAAAAAAAAGTCGCTCTTGATCTATAAATAACATTTTAAATAAAAAAAATATAATTTTCATCAAGTTGTCAAGTCGAAGGCGGTCAGTCGTAAATAATGGTTTCTTTACCGGGAGCCTCTAAGACCTCTCTTACATATGATTAATCCTACACGTCCGAGCTCCCTGTGCCGGCCAACAGATAAGAAACTACATTAACAGGATCTATTTACATGATTCACTTTTATGCGAAAACGTAGGCGTATCTACAACTTTCCGCTTTTTTATATGGTAAAAACGATCTTAATATAAACGTGAAAGGTTTAAAAAAGCGGAGTTTTTATTGGTGTCTTTAATAGAGTGAATAAAAGTCTGGTTTTGTGAGAATTTACCTAGATTTGCGGTCATTCCTTCGAGATCTTTGGGTTTCTTCTTTCTGGGCCTTCCTTTCTGCCTGGGGGCTGGATTCCCGTTGAAGAATCCTCCCATTTTGACTGGGTCGTTCGGCGGCAGGGGAGGCGTCGGATGAGGTGCGAGTCGTGGGTGGAATTCGTTTTGGTGAGGAAAATGCGGGTCGGGAATCGGCGGTGGCGGATACGGTGAAAGAGGCGGGAGTTCGGAATAGTGAAGGCGGCAAAAGACAGCACCCTCGCGCATACCGAACGTGTCTCCTTTTGTCAGTAAAGACGAGCAGACCGCGCACGTAAAACAGTGGACGTGGAAGACCAACTCGCGCGCCCGCATCACCAGCTCCGATGAGAGTATCGCCGCCTGACATCTCGCGCATCTCTTCATCCCGAACAGCCTGGAACAAAAATGAAAAAATCCGTTATCGACAACCCTTTTCTTTTCAAAAAGTGGGAGGGGCCACCTAACAAATACAGAAACAAAATAACATAAAGGACAATGAAGATTTCTTTACAGACTCTCCAGGGTGCCTCTTTTTTTCATTTCCCTCCCGTTGTTGAGCCCGACATAATAGAACGGCTTGAGGTTAACCCGAACACCCTCAAAAATATTTACTCAAATTCACTACCGTAATAAGTTAAAGCAGTCCGTGAGGCCCGTGAGCGATAATAGATTCATCAGCGTTTGTGAGCCGGGAGGTCTTGTTCCGCCTATTTCGTTGCATCTTGGAATTTATGGCAAAAAAGTAGACTCTCCTTAACTTTTTCGTATTTTTCGTCTGAATTTATGAGAAAAACAATCACTTTTCCGTATTTGTCGTCTGAATTTATGAGACAAACAGTAACTTTTCGTATTTGTCGTCTGAATTCATGAGAAAAATAATCACTTTTCCGTATCTGTCGTCTGAATTGATGCGAAAAACAGTCACTTTTTCGTCTGAATCTATGAGGAAAGACTAATTTTACGATTTTTTCGTCAGAATCTACGAGAAAAACAGTCAATTCTGTCTAGAAAAGACGTAAATGTAGCCGTATTCAAACTATTTCAGATGTTATAATAAATTCAGACAAAAAATGCCTGAGTTTATGAAAAAGAAGGTCACTTTTCCGTATCAGTCGTCTGAATTTATGAGAAAAACAGTCACTTTTCGTAAGTGTCGTCTGAATCTATGAGAAAAATGATCACTTTTCCGAATCTGTCGTCTGAATTGATGAGAAAAACAGTCACTTTTTCGCCTGAATCTATGAGGAAAAACTAATTTTACGTCTTTTTCGTCAGAATCTAAAAGAAAAACAGTCAATTTTGTCTGAAAAAGGCCGATTTCATACAAATTTAGATGTGATAATAAATTCAGACAAAAAAAGGTCCAAATTCGCTCGTTTTTCTCATAATTTCAGACGAAGAAGACGTAAAATTAGTCAATTTTTCCTCATAGATTCCGACGCTTCAGTCAAATCAGAGGTTATTCTTCGATTTTCTGGTTCTTATCATCAATGTTTATCATCATCAATGTTCTTATCATCAAGAAAAAAATTTTGTGATCAAACACAGAAGAAACATAAGGCAAAAATACAAAAATAAACCGGTAGGCGTCTGGTATGCTTGAGGCGTAGAGAAGGAAAGAAAATTAAAGTGGAAAGTCATTAGTGCACCTAATTAGTAATTTGTTCTAACGCACCTCCAACTGTGTCTGTATCCCTGTAATTTAACAGGAGATTATTAATTTTAACATGTTTATAATCGTAGATTTACATTTAATCCGGAAAGAGGCGACAAATTAACATCTCTAAAATTAATAACAGTTTTTTGAAGGATCGTTGAACCTAAACGAAGCTTGAGCTTGAACAACGATAACCCCCGCCAAGGGTCAAAAACGAGCCGGGACGATCATCGTTCAAACGCGTGATGAAATAAACAAAGCAAATGACACTTTTGTTGGTGTTGGGAATAGGATGGAAATTGCTGCCGCGAAGCCGGAACTTTTGGCGTCCCGCACCAGGGAAAAAACCTCATGATTCATGAGAAAAACGATCGAATTTGGGACTTTTTATATCTTCATTTATCATCACATATGAATTCGTTAGAAAACGGCGACATTTACGTCTTTTCCAGACAGAATTGTCTGTTTTTCTCATAGATTCTGACGAAAAAGTGTATGTTTTTCTCATAAATTCAGACGACAAATACGGAAAAGTGACTGTTTTTCTCATAAATTCAGACGAATAATACGGAAAAGTGACCTTTTTCTCATAAATTCGGGCATTATTTGTCTGAATTTGTATGAAAACGGCCACATTTACGTCTTTTCTCGACAGAATTGACTGTCTTTTCCATAGATTCTGACAAAAACGACGTAAAATTAGTCTTTTCTCATAGATTGACGGAGAAGACGAAAGTAGCAGTTCAGATTTAGAAGCCCCAACACTAAAAATTGTCTTACCAAATAAAGATAAGGAAGTTTACCTAGAAAAACGATTGAATTTGGGCCTTTTTATGTCTACATGAATTATCAGATACAAAAACGGCCACTTTTACGGCGGAATCTATGAGAAAAAAAAGACTTACACCTTTTTCGTCAGAATCTATGAGAAAAATTTTTTTTTGAGGCTTCTCCATCTGAATTTATGAGCAGATTTGTACAGAAAATTTCCATTTCTGCGTCTTTTCCGTCTGATACAATCAGAAAATCGTATACAAAAAATTTTTTTTAATGTTTTTGTAGGAGGAAACATGCCACCTATCTCATTTTTGAATCAGTCACGTGTCCTACGTGTTCGTAACATAATATTTTGACTAGAAAAGAGGGAAAAAGAAGGAAGAAAAAAGGGAAAAAAATCGCGATATACAGCATTCAACGCGATAAAACATCCTCGACTATAAAAGTTTGAGTGATTTAAGTTTACTGGTCGGACGGGACAGAAGCGGGGCCCGACTCTTTTCCTCCTGCAATCTCAAGCATTAACTCGACCATAAATTTCCCCTTCGCGGAATCCAGACTACGAATAACAATAATTTTTTTTCTCTTACTATTTAACTTCTACACCCTTTTAGAATCAAAAAGATAAAAAATTACGCGTGTCAGAGTTGAACAATAGACTTTAATTAGTCACATTTGAATATCTCCGTATGCAAAATATTTTTTTTTAAAGCGCCCGTTTTTTTTTTTCAAGATGGGAAAAGATAATTTTAATTTTTATACGATAGCCTTAACCTGTTCATAGTCCATAGGTCTTAAGAGCAAAATTGTAAAAAAAAATTAATATTAAAACAACTTAATATATGGAATAGATTGAATCCGACTATTTTTTTTTTTTATATTATTCATAGTTTTTTTTACACATTAATGCACCCTTGACGTGGAACTTTGATGAATATGATAAAAAAATTACAAAATTTTTTTTCTCGTTATGACGGAGAGAAAAAAGTCATCGTTTTTTTTTCAGATATACGCAATTTTTTTTTGCACATTCTGCTTTTTTCTAAGATCGGATGAGATTCGATTGGATAGTGGCAATAAGAAAAAGGGAAATTTCAGGGTCTTTTTTTCTTCCGAATCTATGAGATAATTCGTGTTTCCTTCTGAATTTATGAGAAAAAGGGAAATTTCAGAGTATTTTTTTCTTCTTCCGAATCTATGAGAATATGCGGGCTTCTTTTCCTTCTGAATTCATGACAAAAATGGATATTTCAGGTTTTTTTTCTTCATCTTCCGAATTCGTGCTTCTTTTCCTTCGGAATTTATGAAAAAAAGGAAAATTTCAAGGTATTTTTCGTCTTCCGAATCTATGAGTGTGCTTCTTTTCCTTCTGAATTCATGAGAAAAAGGGAAGTTTAAGGATTTTTGTGTTATGAATCTATGAGAATCCTTCTTTTTCTTCTGAATTTATGAGAAAAAGGGAAATTTCAGGGTTTTTTCCTCTTCCGAAACGATGAGATAATCAGTTCTTCTTTTTCTTCTGAATTTGTAAGAAAAAGGGAAATTTCTGAGTATATTTTTTCTTCCAAATCAATGAGTGTGCTTCTTTTCCTTCTGAATTTATGAGAAAAAGGGAAGTTTAAGGTTTTTTGTGTTCTGAATCTATGAGTGTCCTTCTTTTTCTTCTGAATTTATGAGAAAAAGGGAAATTTCTAAGTACACTTTTTCTTCCAAATCTATGAGTGTGCTTCTTTTCCTGCTGAATTTATGAGAAAAGGGAAAATTTTAGAAATTCAGTTATTCTTTTACTTATGAATTTAGCGAAAACGAATAGAAACGGATCATTTAGCGTTTTTCTCGTCGACAGTGTTTTTCTAAAAATCGGAGACAAAAATTCGTGAAATTCTTTCAAAAGGAGGAATTTTTGAGATATTCAGATAAGGCGATTATGATGAGAACGGAGCGTAGGAATGGTTTTGAAACCTGAAGAGGATACAGGTGTTGACAAAAATTTTTTATTAGAGAAGGATGGAAAAAGTTTTTTTTTATTTTTGACCCTGGGAGAATTGGAGCGAGTACTCGTCCTAAAAAGCGGTTCCGTACGTCGTTTCCCGTCTCGGGTGGGATTTACACGGTAATTAATCGGGACCGTGATGTATGTGTGCCGGGAGAGGAGAGAGAGAGAGAGGAGAGAAAAAAAGACGAAGGGTGCCTTCTTTATCCGTGAGAGTTGTGAATGTCTTCATTAGTCCATCTTTACCTCCATTCAATCTCCGAAGACCCCCTAATGGCCTACAATGCTACGGCTTCCCAATGCGTTTCACGCCGCCTTTTAAATACAACCTAATCACTTATTCGGCGTACGAAATCTGAATTCGAGATCAAAAGTTAAAAAAATAATCGACGTAAATTAACCTCTCATGTGAGGATTCAGATGACAGTTTCGCTCATGAATTCAGACGCTGAATTGGCTAATTATTTCTCATAAATTCAGATTTTTATCGAAAATCGGAAGTATATAAGTGCCCATGAAATTTCCCTTTTTCTCATAAAGTCAGAAGGAGAAGAAGCAGAGATTATCTCATAGATTAGAAAAAAAAACCTAAAATTTCCCTTTTTCTTATAAATTCAGAAGGAAAAGAAGCACATTCATAGATTCGGAAGAAAAAAAAACCTGAAACTTCCCGTTTTCTCATAAATTCAGAAGGAAAAGAAGCACATTCATAGATTCAGAAGAAAAAGAAACCCCTGAAATTTCCCTTTTTCTCATAAATTCAGAAGGAAGCATGAATTATCTCATAGATTCAGAAGAAAAAAAAAACCCTGAAATTTCCCTTTTTCTCATAAATTCAGAAGGAAAAAGAAGCACAGATTATCTCATCGATTTGGAAGAGGAAAAAACCCTGAAATTTCCCTTTTTCTCATAAATTCAGAAGGAAAAGAAGCACACTCTTAGATTCGGAAGAAAAAAAATACCCTGAAATTTCCCTTCTTCTCATAAATTCAGAAGGAAAAGATGCGCACTCATAGATTCGGGGAAAAAACACCCTGAAATTTCCCTTTTTCTCATAAATTTGTAAGGAAAAAAAGCACACTAATAGATTCGGAAGAAAAAATACCCCAAAATTTCCCTTTTTCTCAAAAAAGAAGGGAAAAAACTTCGAAAATACATATGAATTTTTCTTACAAATCAATCTTAAATTCAGACTTCACGAGTCTCAGAAATCTCAGCACTTATTTCCAAGGCTAAAATTTAAAAATCCTTTAAAAACCCCTTATTTGTTCCCTCATGCTGATATTATGCAAATTTCATATTTTCCCGTGAGAAATGGGTTTTTTTAAGATCAATTTTTTTTTTCTCTCCTCTTCAATATCTAACCAAGGACTTAATTATATCTCGCTCACCTTCATTACATTGAAATCAGGCCAATATTTTCCTTCACTTTTATGAAATTATTAGTTTTTATGACGTCACGAAAGGGAGCGTACTTCTTGAATTTCCTTCGGGAACCCTTTTATTTGAGAATTGAGGCGCTCCGGGTACGAAGGGCGAACTCAACAAAACGTATTTTCGAGATATTCGCATTTTAAAGTTTTATGTTACGGGCGAACTCAACAGAAAAGTCATGCCCTGGAATGGGAAAAGGAGTGGGGGTTATGGACTAGGATGTGGAGTTCGCCCTTCGTACCCGCTCGGATATCGCAGTTAGAGCTTTGCCGCATATCGGTTTTTACATATTCAAAAGAGGAAAAAAGGGCGAACTCAACATAAAAATTATATGGGTGTATTCACCAAGAGGTTTAGAATCTGAAAATGAAAAAAAAAAATTGTCCGATGTTGAGTTCGCCCTTCGTACCCGGAGCACCTCAATTCTTCCTTGAGGAACCTTGAGGAGTCCTCGAACGGTGGGCTCTCATTGGCTGACAGAATCCTTGATTTACAGCAACGAAAAATGATGTTTAAGTTGTCCTTTGGCTAAGGAAAGGAGATTTTCAAGGAATGCTGTACAAATAGGGCCTTAAGACTAAAAAAAAAGTACGAAGATGTTTTTTGGTTTTCGTGAGAGGCGTGACTCGACATAAAACTCGTAAAGTTAGGGCAGATAGGGGAACTGCGTTTTTTTTACCAGATCCCCTTTAATTTATTCTTTCGGGTGTCACTTCTGGGATTGAGATGTACTCTTTTATTACCGTTTCGGAGGACTGTTCTCCGGTGACAACTGGATCCCGTGGGAAACAAGCGACGACATTTGCATCGCCCACTTTCCAATTCGAGTTTTTCGAAGCCCAATAATCTATCGAAGAGATACAAAACCAATAAATCTCTTCTTTCCTCCAACGTCTCCTTATCTTGAATTTCTTGAAAAGAAACCCTTAAAAAAAAATTTTCCTTTTTTTTTCATTCGTAAAACGTATTGTCCTTGCGGTAACGACTTATTTGGTGTGAAAGTCTCTCTCTATATTTTTTTTTCTCTTAATTGAGGTGAATGGCCAGAAGTGGTTTTTAACTGTAACGATCTCAAATACGGGAGTGCATCCATTATTTATGGAGAAGGTATTCTGGAGGCTGGACCGCCGGCTCCACGTACAGACCCCACCATTTTCGGTTTTTTTCTTCTCTTTCTCGAACGAGAAGGACAACCTCTTCGCTATAGATGGGAGCACTCCGCAACCTCACCGGATAGAGCAATAAATTCCTTTATTTGGTACAACCAGTTATTAGTTTCGTGGTGAGACGTCGTTAATAAAAAAAGTGCGCTATAAGCCCTTAAATTTAGCTAGGTACACAAAAAAACCTTTAAAATGAGCTAAAAGTACGCTATAAGCCCTTAAATTGAGCTAATGGTACGCAAAAAACCTTTAAATTGAGCTAAAAGTACGCTATAAGCCATTAAACTGAGCTAATGGTACGCAAAAAACGTTTAAAATGAGCTAAAAGTACGCAATAAGCCCATCAACTGAGCTAATGGTACGCAAAAAAAAACCTTTAAAATGAGCTAAAAGTACGCTATAAGCCCTTAAACTGAGCTAATGGTACGCAAAAAACCTTTAAAATGAGCTAAAAGAACGATTTAAGCCGTTAAACTGAGTTAAAGGTTAACAAAAAACTATTTAAATGAGCTAAGAGTACGCTAAACACCCTAAACTGAGCTAAGAGTTCGCTAAAAATCCTCCAACTGAGCTATAAGTACGAGAAAAACCATTAAAAAGAGCTAAGAGTACGCTAAAAAGCCTTCAAATGAGCTGTAAATGCGATAGAAACTTATAAAATGAGCTAAAAGTACGCTATAAGCCCTTAAACTGAGCTAACGGTACGCGAAAAACCTTTAAAATGAGCTAAAAGTATGCTATAAGCCCTCAAACTGAGCTAATGGTACGCTAAAAACTATTTAAATGAGCTAAGAGATCGCTAAAAACCCTAAAAGTGAGCTAATTGTAAGCTAAAAATCTTATAAATGAGATACGAGTTTGCTAAAAACTCTAAAACTGAGCTAATAGTACGCTTAAAACCTATTAAATGAGCTAAAAGTACGCTAAAACCCCTACAACTGAGCTAGGAGTTCGCTAAAAACTATTTAAATGAGCTTAGAGTTCGCTAATAACCCTAAAACTGAGCTAAGAGTTCGCTAAAAACCCTTAAACTAAGATAAAAGTACGATAAAAACTTTTAAAATGTGCTAAGAGATCGCTAAAAACCCTTCAACTGAGCTAAAAGTACGCTAAAAATCTTTCAAATGAGCTAAGAGTTCGCTAAAAACCCTACAACTGAGCTAATAGTACGCTTAAAACCTATTAAATGAGCTAAAAGTACGAGAAAACCCCTCAAACTGAGCTACTCGTAAAAGTACGATAAAAACTTTTAAAATGTGCCAAGAGTTCGCTAAAAACCCTAAAACTGAGCTAATTGTACGCTAAAAACCCTTCAACTGAGCTAATAGTACGCTAAAACCATTTAAATGAGCTAATAGTTCGTTAAATATCCTAAAACTGAGCTAGAAGTTCGCTAAAAACCATTTGAATGTGCTAAGAGTTCGCTAAAAACCCTTCAACTGAGCTATGAGTTCGCTGAAACCCCTTAAAAATTAGCTAATATACCCAAAAAACCATTTAAATTAGCTAAGAGTTCGCTAAAAACTCTAAAACTGAGCTAAGAGTTCTCTAAAAACTCTTCAACTGAGCTAAAAGTGCGATAAAAATCCCTTTAAAATGAGCTATGAGTTCGCTAAAACCCCTAAAACTGTGCTATAAATCTATAATAGTACTTTAAAAACCATTTAAATTAGCTAAGAGTTCGCTAAAAACTCTAAAACTGAGCTAAGAGTTCTCTAAAAACCCTTCAACTGAGCTAAATCCCATTAAAATGAGCTTAAAGTTCGCTAAAAACCCTAAAACTGTGTATCTTGACACCCATAAAACACCTTAAAAGTCTATAAAAAGAGTACTTTTATACCCAAAAATTAGAAAAGACTATTTTGGGGAGAAACAAAATTTCGATTTTTTGAACGCCGTGTACAAAAGAAACATCGGGGAGTCGTCTGAAAAGGTGTTGCACGTCAACAGCCTAAATCCGCATTTGTTCAATCCGTGTAAATAATCGTATTTGCGGTAAACAAGGGTGGTAGCCCTGTGTGTTCGAGTGGGGATCAATGTGTTCCCCATTTTTCGAACCTCTCACCTGCCCAGAGGATCGATTGTGTACACAAGAAAAGCCTTTAGGTGCCGACAAAGAGTATCAAACGTTCATAAAATACTCGAAAAAAAAAATATTGACATCTTCCCAAGGCGATAGAAAAAGAAAAAAATTAATTGCTACTAAAAGCAAATAATCCCCCCCCCCCCCAATAATTCAGATTTTAGACAAAACTTCAACAGATAGACGGTGGCGTTTTTTCTTTGAAGTTTTGCTCTAATTTTGCGAAGATTTTTTTATCTTAACAATTCGTGAGTATAGGGAAGATTGTAGTGAGTGTTGGGGGAGATTATCGTGAGTTTTGGGGGAGATTATCGTGAGTTTTGAGGAGATTATCGTGAGTTTTGGGGGAGATTATCATGAGTCTTGAGGACGACTGTCTTTACTGTTGAAGTCAGTCTTGGCAATCGTGAGTCTTCATGACGATTGTCTTGAGTTTTAGCGCCGATTAAATTAATTCTTGAGGAGGATTTTGATGAGCCTTGGGGAAAGTTATCCGTGATCCAAATTTGGTGAGCAGTGGAGCCTTTATTTAATAAAAATCGTGAGAAGTTGAGTTGTGGGAAAGAAAAAAAAAAAAAAAAAAAAAATTATAGCGCCGATTGTCGGCTCAAATGCACAATGAGGCGAGTAACGAAGTAGTCCACGGGTCACGACGAAGTGATCAATCAAAAGTAACAAATGAAAGGCCCAGAAAGGAGAAAAAAAAATGCGAATTTCCAATCACTAAAAATTCTGATTTGGCAAAACACACGAAAAATTTAAAACGTTTTATTTGTTTATTTTCTTCTTGTACAGAAACGCTTTTGTCAGTCGCCGTCTTTATCTGGTGCCGGGAGCTATCATTCATTCTGCGGCTCGTTTAAGAAATAAGGGCGGACGATATAGAAAATGTCACTTTTTTCTCTCTTCTAAAGCCGGGTTTTACCGTTCTTTCGAATAAATCTTCGCGTCTATTTATACCCTCAGGGAAATGTTTTTTAAATAAATATTTAAAAAAAAAAAAAAAAAAATAATCGGCGTTTAATTGCGTAACGTCCGATTAAATTAAAAAAAAAGAGGTCTTTACGGTCAATAAAGGTTTCATCAAATTATCTCATCATCAGGATAATCCGTCTAAGACATATAATTAAATATTCCCACGTATGCGACCTCGAAAAAATAGTTTTCTTCTCTAATTTTTGAAAAAAGAAAAAAAAAACACATCAATTTTCTCGATTAAGGAATCCTGGGAGACTTCTTTGGCAAGCTTTCCCCAAGACTCACGATAATCTCCCTAAAACTCGCGATAATTTCCCCCAAAACTCGTGATAATCTCCCCCAAAACTCGTGATAATCTCCCCCAAGACTCGAGATAATCTCCTCCAAGATTCGAGATAATCTCCGCCAACACGCACGATAATCACCCCCCACGCTCACGATAATCCTCCCCAAGACTCACGATAATCACCCCAAGACTCACGATGATCAACCCAAACGCTCACGTTTATCTTCCCCAAGACTTGCGTCTTTCTTCCCTGACTTTCAAGACAATCCTCCCCAAGACTCACGATAATCTCCCCCAAACTCACGATAATCTCTCCCAAAACTCACGATAATCTCCCCTAAAACTCGTGATAATCTCCCAATACTAACGATAATTTCCCCCCGACACACACAAAAACTTTCCCCAAAACTTGCGACTTTCTTCCTCCACTCTCATGACAATCCTCCCCATAACTCACGATAATCTCCACTAAAACTCATGATAATCTCACATAAAACTCGTGATAATCTCCCAATACTCACAGTAATCTCGCCCAACATTCTCGACAATCTTCCTCAAGACTTGCGTCTTTCTTCCCTAACTCTCACGACAATTTTCGCAAGACTCACGATAATCTCCCGCAAACTCACGATAATCTCCCCCAACGCTCACGACAATCTTCGCCAAGATTCTCGAAAATCTTCCCAAGGACTTGCGCCTTTCTTCCCAAACTCCCTCAATCTTTCCCAAGACTCACGATAGTCTCTCCAAAACCTCAAGATATTATCCCCCAAAACTCACGATAATCTACTCCAAAACTCACGATAATCTCCCCAAAAACTCATGATGATCTCCTCCAACAACCACGATGATCTCATTACAATCCTCCCCATGAATCACGATAATCTCCCCCAAAACTCACGATAATCTCCCCTATACTTTGTGGTAATCTCCCAATACTCACGATAATTTCCCCCACATTCTCGACATTCTTCCTAAAGACTTGCGTCTTTCTTCCCGACTCTCACGACAATCCTCCCCAAGAAAGGGAGGATCTCACGATATCGTTAGTTTTGGGGGCGATAATCTCTCCAACACTCACGATAATCGCCCCCAAAACTAACGATAATCCACTCCCAAGCTCACAATAATCTCCCCAAAAACTCACGACAATCTTCGCCAAGACTCCCGATAATATCCTCAAAAACTCACGATAATCTCCCCAAGACTCACGATAATCTCCCCCAAGACTCACGATAATCTCCCCCAAACCCACGATAATCCCCCCCAAGACTCACGATAATCTCCCCAAAACCCACGATAATCTCCCCAAAAACTCACGATAATCTCTCCAACACTCACGATAATCGCCCCCAAAACTAAAGATAATCTACTCCCAATCTCACGATAATCTCCCCAAAAACTCACGACAATCTCCCCAAGACTCACGAAAATCTTTCCCAAGACTTGTTCCTTTCTTCCCTGACTCTCACGACAATCCTCCCCAAGACTCACGATAATCTCCCCAGGACTCACGATAATCTCCCCCAAACCCACGATAATCTCCCCAAAAACTCACGATAATCTCGTAAATAACTCATGATAATCTCCCGCAACAACCACGATGATCTCCCGAACGCTCACGAAAATCTTCCCCAAGACTTGCGTCTTTCATCCCCAACTCTCTCGACAATCTCCCCCAAAACTCACGATAATCTCCCCAAAAACTCACGATAATCTCCCCCAAAACTCACGATAATCTTCCCCAAACTCACGACAATCTCCCCCAAAACTCACGATAATCCACAACCGTTCTCAAGAATTAAGACAACCGTCCCCAAGACCCGCTATAATTGTCAACCCTTGAAATACCGATCAGTAAAATGGTATCAAGATATCTTTTATTAGACGCCAGAAATGAACCTGTTAAAAACTTTTAAGGCCTGGGAAAAGGTTCCAGAATTGAGACAAACGTCCGTAACTCGATACAAGCCTCTTCTTATCTGATCCCACCTTACGTGCCCTACATTAGAGGAGAAGCCTTCACCGCAAGTTCCCAATTCCTCCCAGAAGAACCCACCCCGGAGTTCCGAAAACAAAAACTATTTCGCGGTTCATCGCTTCACCACAAAACCACAAAAATTTTTTCCGAGCTTCTTATCGTCTATAAGTCAAACATTCTTGCTTTATAAGTAAAATAAGACATAATTTTCTAGCAAATGTTTGTTTTTGAAGGAAAAAAAATAAAACATGCGTTTCACAGGGACATAAAATTGATTGCGGATACCTCGTTTGGTGTCGAACCGGGTGCCAGATAAGGACTGATAGATAAGGCGGGGGCGTTAGGACTTATATCTGACAGTGGGCAAACATTTATCGTGTTTTTCGCCTACTTCTGACCTCCCCGCGAACGGAAAACACGCCTCTTATTTCAGTAACGGACTTATATTGGGAAAAAAAACGCGAAACGAAATCGTAAAGAAAAACAAATAAACGAGAGCCAAAGACAATTCACCGTGAACTCGAGAAGATCACGAGCATTTAACATTCCTGAGAATATTTCAACAATTAGACATAAATAATTTTATAATTGTCCATGATAATTTTAATGCTTCATAAAAAAAAAAAGTTCCTTCATTCTTAAGAAAGAATTCAACCATTTCAAAACCAGTTAAAACTCGAATTTTCAGCACGGTTTTTAGAGCACTACGAATTTTCCGGTCAGAAAAAGTCATCAGAATCGACTTTTATTGCTCAATTGCGAAATTTAGCATAGATTGAGGGATTTTAGCGAGATTTTAGAAGTATAATGGGTTTTTTAGCGAACTTTTAGCCCAGTTCAAGGGTTTTTAGTGAACACAAAGCTCAGTTCCAGGGGGTTTTAGCGACCATTTAGCTCAGTTCAAGGAATTTAAGTGAAAATTTGGCTCATTTAATGGGTTTTAAGCGAGCTTTAGCTCAGCTCAAGAGGTTTTAGTGAACACTGAGCTCAGTTCCAGTGGTTTTAGCGAACTTTTAGCTCAGTTCAAGGATTTTTTATCGAAATTTGGCTCAGTTTAAGGGTTATTAGCAAACTGCAGCTCAGTTCTAGGTGATTTAGCGAACTTTTAGCTCCGTTAAAGGGTTTTTGGCGAACAGTTAGCTCAGCTCAAGGGTTTTTAGAGAAAGATTAGATTTAGGTTTTAGGGCCTTGTGCACTCCGACCCCTAATGGGTCTATTGTGCGCCTTTTTAGAGAAAACTAAGCTCAGTTGCAGGGGTTTTAGCAAACTTTTAGCTCAGCTCAAGGGTTTTTAGCAAACTTTTAGCTCAGCTCAAGGGTTTTTAGAGAAAACTAAGCCGTTTCAGGGTATTTTAGCGAACTTTTAGCTCTGTTAAAGGGGTTTTGGCGAACGTTTAGCTCAGCTCAAGGGTTTTTAGAGAAAACTAAGCCGTTTCAGGGTATTTTAGCGAACTTATAGCTCAGTTCCAGGGGTTTTAGTGAACATTTGGCCCAGTTGAAGGGTTATTAGCGAACTTTTAGCTCAGTTCAAGGGTTTTTAGTGAACACTAAGATCAGTTTAAGGGTTTTTGGCAAACTTTTAGCTCGGTTCAAGGGTTTTTAGTGAACACTAAGATCAGTTTAAGGGTTTTTGGCGAACTTTTAGCTCAGTTTAAGGGTTTTTAGTGAACACTAAGATCAGTTTAAGGGGTTTTAGCGAACTTATAGCTCAGTTCCAGTGGTTTTAGTGAACATTTGGCCCAGTTTAAGGGTTATTAGCGAACTTTAAGCTCAGTTTAAGGGTTTTTAGTGAACACTAAGATCAGTTTAAGGGTTTTTTAGCGAACTTTTAGCTCAGTTGAAGGGTTTTTAGTGAACACTAAGATCAGTTTAAGGGGTTTTAGTGAACACTAAGATCAGTTTAAGGGTTATTAGCGAACTTTAAGCTCAGTTTAAGGGTTTTTAGTGAACACTAAGATCAGTTTAAGGGTTTTTAGCGAACTTTTAGCTCAGTTGAAGGGTTTTTAGTGAACTTTTAGCTCAGTTGAAGGGTTTTTAGTGAACACTAAGATCAGTTTAAGGGTTATTAGCGATCTATTAGCTGAGTTCAAGGGTTTTTAGTGAACACTTCAGGGTTTTTAGTAAACTTTTAGCGCAATAAAAAGGATTCTTGTTAACGAAATCCAAGGTTTCCTAAACTGTCGTAGGTTCATCGTATTTTCTAGAAAAGCCCTTTCACTTTCTGATTGATAGGTCTTTTTTTCTTCTTTTTCTTGATTTTATGTAATCGAAATATCGAGGTTGAAGTCCAGTCCCATGTTTGGTCCCATCGAGCTTCTCATTAAAGTGAGGGAAAACGTGAAAGGCGGCGTTTTGAACCCTTCGCCCGAGAAGCCTTCTCGTCTTTTTCCTCTCCCCCTTTCGAGTTGACCTGTCAACGGACAATCGCCCCATTGAGCAACGCCATCTTGTGCAAGTTTTTTTTTTTCGCCTTACGTAAAACAATTTTTATTTATAAATGGCGCGCTCGTTAAAATCCTCCAAGTTTCAAATCGCCAGCGCGTAGGTGAAGAATCAAATTTTTCTCTTTCTGACTTTGGCTTGCGTGTTAATAAAAATCAATAGAAACAGAGAAAAAAAGCCACACAGAAGGGTTAAGCTTTAACGCTTTATACAAAGCATATAATTACGGTTTAATTGGACCCTCCTTTCTCAAGTGACAATAAAAGGCTGGATGCAAATTAATTGTCCACCTCGTGGGCGTATCCTGTTCAGCTACTGTTTTCTTATTTCAAAACAAAATGAAAAAAACGTTTTCCAGCCTTCTTAGTCTACTCCGAGCAGCGTACTCGAATTAATCCGATTTCCCACAAAAAATCCCGAACTTCTGGGTTTACCCCATAAAATGAGCTAAAAGTACGCTAAAAACTCATAAAACTGAGCTTAAAGTACGCGAAACACCCATAAACTGAGCTAAACGTGCGCTAAAACCTCTAAACAGAGCTTAAAGTACGCCAAAAACCCTTAAAATGAGCTAAAAGTACGATAAAAACCTTCTAAATGAGCTTAAAGTACGCGAAACACCCTTAAACTGAGCTTAACGTGAGCTAAAACCCACAAACTGAGCTTAAAGTACGATAAAAACCTTTTAAATGAGCTTAAAGTACGCGAAAAAACCCTTTAAATGAGCTTAAAGTACGCTAAAAACCCTTTAAATGAGCTAAAAGTACGATAAAAAAAAAACTTTAAATGAGCTAAAAGTGCGATAAAACCCATAAACTGAGCTTAAAGTACGCGAAAAACCCTAAAATGAGATAAAAAAAACAATAAAAACCTTTTAAATGAGCTTAAAGTACGCTAAAAACCCTTAAACTGAGCTAAAAGTTCGCTAAAACCCATAAACTGAGCTAAAAGTACGATAAAAACCTTTTAAATGAATTTAAAGTACGCTAAAAACCCTTTAACTGAGCTAAAAGTGTGCTAAAACCCATAAACTGAGCTAGAAATTCACTAAAATCCCTTATATTGAAGATATAGTTCTGATAAATGGGTTTTTAGAAGTGTTTGAGCGTTATTTCAATAGGTTTTATCTTAATTTAAAAATTGTTTAGCGAAGATTTAGCTACGCCTAAACGGGTTTACCGATGTTTTAGCACAGTTAGAAGATTTTTAGGAAATTCAAAAGGTTTTTAGCGAAGATTTAGCTGCGCCTAAACGGGTTTTACAGGTGTTTTAGCAAAGTTAAAAGATTTTTAGGAATTCAAAAGGTTTTTAGCGAAGTTTAGTTTTGGCAAAGGGATTATCGGAACTGTTTTAGCGTTGTTTTGCACTGTCTATACTTTTATTATAATTTAAAAATTAGCGAAGATTTAGCTCAGACTGAACAGTTATTAGCGATGTTTTAGAACAGTTTAACGGGTTTTAGATAACAGTATTGTTTTTTAGCTAAGATTTAGTTCTGACTAAAGGGTTTTTGGAACAGTTTTAGCGTCGTTTTAGCACGGTCTAAAGGTTTTATCTTAATTTTAAAAAATTAGCAAAGATTTAGCTCGAACTAAACAGTTTTTAGCGATGTTTTAGCACAGTTTAACGGCTTTTAGATCACAGCATTGTTTTTTAGCGAAGAATTAGTCCTGACTAACATTTTTAGAATTTTTTTAGCACGTTTAACCGGTTTTAGATCAGTGTAAAGGTTTTCAGCGAAGATTTAGTTCGGACTAAACGGTTTTTAGCGATGTTTTAGCACGGTTTAACCAGTTTTAGACCAGTATAAAGGTTTTTAGCGACAGTTAAATTCAGACTAAATGTTTTTTATCAATATTTTAGAATTCTACACATCTCAAAGGATTTTTGGGCAGTAAAACGTCTTATAGAACAAATGTTAATCTAGAACTTCCCACCTTGTCTACAGAGCAGCACGAAATCCCATGATTTATACCATAAATTAGCAGCGAACGGGGTAAAAAGTCATGTGTGGACAGAATTGAATGGTATGATTGACAGATAGAGTCCACCCTCTTGTCATTAAGCCTCGTCCGGGTTTATTGCGAAATTATTCAAGCCCACCTATCCCCGATTCCATCCACGACCAGTTCGAAACTTGTAAATCAACTTTTTAAACGTGTTTATGATCCGATGTAAATACTTCGAGTGGGGCTTAAGACTGACATCGGGACATTAATCTGGGCGACGAGGATAAAAAAAAAATATCCCGCTCTCGCTTATTATTCTGGGTTGTGTAAATCTTCTTTTTTTCCCCTCCTTAACTGTTACTTAGGCGATTAAAATAATTTTTTTCTATTTTTATTTGTACCAGAATACAGAAAAAAAGCTAAAATTCTGCGAACTCTTTTTTCCTACCCATAAATAGTTGTTGGGTCGAAAAAAAAGACTAAAATCTAATTTTAAAGTGTTCATGAATAAAAGATGAACAACGGAACTTAAGAAAGAATGAATGAGTTGGGAAAATTTATATTCCTACGGCTAATTTCAACGCATCCGTTCACACAGGGGCGGCTCACATGGCCATTCATGAATGGCAAAAGCGCGCACACACCGGATGGGAAGGGAAGGGAAAAAGAGGTTGAATCCTCGTCTTTTAATAACAATCTACCGAGATAAAATCGATCGTTTCCTTCGTCCGTTTAGGCGAAAGGAGAAAAGGTCGGAGATCTCCGAACTCCGGGTTTATGGTGGCTTACGTTAATTTGTATGACTTTGAAGGTTGTGGTGCGGTTTGGAGGAAGATTTTTGGGCCTCATTTGTGTTTTGGATATATACCACGGTAACTGAGCTAAGAGAAAATTTTCGGCCGTTTGCCACAGTTTGGAGGATCTTTGGATGTTTAAAAGCGTTTAGAGGGTGTTTTTGGAGGCTAACCCGCATTTGGGGGGTTATTTTGGAGGCTTTAACGCCTTGGAGCATGTTTTGGGAGGTTTTAATGCCTATGGAGGGTGTTTTTGGAGGCTAAGCCGCGTTTGGAGGGTTCTTTTTGGAGGTTTTACCGCGTTTGGAGGTTCTTTTCGAAGTCTTACCGCGTTTACTGGAATCTTCTGGAGGTTTTACCGCGTTTGGAGGGTTCTTTGGAGGTTTTACCGCGTTTAGAGAGTTCTTCTGGAGGTTTTAAAGCGTTTGGAGAGGGCTTCTGGAGGCTAAACCGCGTTTGGAGGTTCTTCTGGAGGTTTTACCGCGTTTGGAGGGTTCTTCTGGAGGTTTTACAGCGTTGGAGAGGGCTTCTGGAGGCTAAAACCGCGTTTGGAGAGGTTCGAACAGTTTTTAGGGCAGAAATAAGCAGATAAGAAAGTAGTAGTAATAAGGAAAACTCACCGGTAGTAGTCTTTTTTACAGAAGATGCTTCCGTCGCGTGCGAAGCAAGTGACTTCACCGTCCAAAGGAACCCGACACTGGGAACACTGAAGACACGAGGCGTGCCATCTTCGGTCGACGGCGAACAAATAAAAACGGTCGGTTATCCTCGAATTGCACCCGGCACAAACGACGTCTTCTCCGTTCTGCTGTGGCGGGACGAGCTGACTCGGCTTCGGCTTCGAATCCTGCACGCCTCCAGGTCCCGGAGAGCCGCAGTCCTGACAAGGCGTGAACTCCGACTTACAACACGTCGAGCCCCCGCTACTCGAACTGCTGCTACACCCGCTTGAGTTGCTCGAATCTTGGCAAGGCAGGTTCGGACTCAGGTCCCGAGATGGGTCGTACGCCGCCGCGCATCTGCTGACGGTCCTGCTGCTAAAAAAACCACATTATCACTCTTAAAATTTCATCAAAAATTCAACTCCTACAACAAAAAGTTGCAAAAAATTCAATTTCCATTCAGCATAGAATATCTCAGCTTCCTTTTGACAATTAAATTGCTACTTTTTGGGCGTTTTCTCATGTTTTAAAATAAAATTCTTCTGGAGGTTTTACCGCGTTTGAGGGTTCTTTTGGAGGTTTTACCGCGTGGAGGGTTCTTCTGGAGTTTTTACGGCGTTTGGAGGGTTCTTCTGGAGGTTTTACGGCGTTTGGAGTTCTTCTGGGGTTTTACGGCGTTTGGAGGGTTCTTCTAGGTTTTACCGCGTTTGGAGAGAGGTTTACCGCGTTTGGAGAGTTCTTCTGGAGGTTTTACTGCGTTTAGAGGGTTCTTCTGGAGGTTTACAGCGTTTGGAGGGTTCTTCTGGAGGTTTTACCGCGTTTGGAGGGTTCTTCTGCAGGTTTTACGGCGCGTAGAATATCTCAGCTTCCTTTTGACCAAATAAATTGCAACTTTTAGGGCGTTTTCTCATGTTTTTAAATAAATTTAGGCAACATATCATGTTGGGAGGTTGAGAGGCTATCCGAAAACTAGTAAACAGCGATAAACAAAACTAGCCGACAAAATAGTGTTTATTTTAAAAATGGCCTACTGGGGATTATTTTTCTTATCTTTGTTTATAAGGCCAAGAAAAAACGTGAAAAAAAGCTCTAAAATTAAATATTTTTCGGAAGAAACGCGCGGATGATAAATCGAAATGTTCCGGACGATATGAAAACGTGTGGAACAAAAGGTCCCCTTGTCTTTGGGACGTTCAGTCATAAGATTCGGACGGGTTTACGAGGCGTCTAGAACGCGATTAAGAAGATTTAAAACGTTTTACGTCTGTTTGCCAAGTGGAAGGAGGCCCCTCAACGTTTCCAATTATACGGGCTCCACCAAAGAACTTCCCCGGAGGATTTATCATGTCCGCGGCCCACGATTTTAAAAAAAAACTTCAAGATTTATTTATACAAAACGTTTTAGTCTCTAATGCTCCACCGATTTGGCACCTTGGACGCCTCGAATTTGTCATAACCGTCTTGGCGGTTATGAACTATTTAAATGGATCGACTCACGAAATTAAAAGTACTTCCAATTTTTTTACAGCTCAAAATTATGGTTTTAATGGGCAAAAGGCCACTTTAAAAGATAAGCGACGACTTATCGGGAAATTATTTCATTGAAAAAACGTTCCAATGTTTTTAGCGTTCATTTAGCACAATATAAAGGTTTTAGCGAATTTTAGCTCAGTTTAACGGTTTTTAGCGATCATTAGCACAATATTAGGGATTTTAGCGAACTTATAGCTCAGTTTAACCGGTTTTCAGTGATATTTAGCACAATATTATGGTTTTTAGCGAACTTTTAGCTCAGTGTAACGGTTCTAGCGATCATTTAGCACAGTTTGAGAGTTCTTATTAAACTTTTAGCACATTTAGAGGGGTTTTAAGCTCAGTTTGATTTTAGCGATGTTTTAGCACAGTTTGAGGGGTTTTATGTTAAATCTGTGAACTATCCACTTTTTAATAATAAAATATAATTTTTATATCTAGCTTAATTGCTTCAGGGGGAGCCCAAGCGGAAAAAAAACGAAAGGCAGGATCGTTCCTGGTTTCTTATAATTTTGAGAAGCAATAGCTCACAGACGTTTTGGCTATATAAGAAAATATTTCACTTAAAAACTATAAGACATTTAAATTTTCAAATCACGTTTTCGATATGTTTTCATTTTTCATAGAAATGAGGAAAAAATAAAATACACATAGAATGTTTAAAAGTCTAGCTACTAAAATGATGAAAAAAGTCTTCAGTATTTACAAAATTCCATTTAAAAAGAAATCGTTGTAGTAAATACTGAAATATTCACCTTAAAAAGAGGGGAAAACTATTTTTTTGTGAGGTGACTCAGAAAAGGGACGGGGAGGTTATTTTGTAATGGCGTCGTTTTTTGGTTGTTTTTGGTCTCTTTTTTGTTGGGTCTCTAATCGAGGAAGCCGGTGTTGACGAGCTTTTCTAAGAAGAATTTTACATCGCCGAGTTCAGAGTCTTTGATCCCGAGGCTTTTGAGCATCCCCAAATCCCCGTTTTCGACCGCCATAAACACAGAACGTAAATGCTCAAGATCGGATCTCATCAAGTGCAGAGCGGCTCCGAAGTCTTCAATCGTTTGCGATTCTAAAGGAAAGAAAAAAAAACTTGCAAGCATCTTATTATTTTTACTACGCCGTATTCTGTTTAGTTAATTAAAATTTATTACCAGAGAGTGTGATAGCGACTTTGTCGACTCCGCCCAGAGGTGCCAGCGCGTCCCTAGCTTTGCTTCCGAAAAGTTTTTCCAGATAGTTCGGCCCGTGGCTCGCCAAGAGCGACTGGAGGAAGCTCGACGTTTCCTCGACCGGCGGCCTTTTAGCTAAAGAGAACTTAACTTCTAGAACCTTTTTTTTTCCAAACATAAAACTCGTCCATGCCTTTATATTTAACTTTTTTTTCTAAAGTACCTAAAGGGAAATAAAAGTATATAAAGAAAGGTTTTTACCAGCGGTGCAAAGCCTTGAATCTTCATCGTAGCCGTCTAAACAATCTGGAGCCCATCGCAAAGATATTGAATCGAAATACAAGCTCCATCTCCCGGACACTTAAACGGTTCATATGGATGACATGCTTCCGCTGAAAGAATTAAGAAATATGGATAAATAAAAAAAAATTAACCCAAAAGAAACATAAAGAGTTCTAACAATTAACTAATAATAGAGGAAGAAATGACTGTGATAACGGGTATCTCACGACGCGTTTCGGCTTAAAAATCATCGTCTGGTGAGCTATTTCCTCTATCACAATCATTTCTATCTTTTCACTGTGAACCTATCTCCGAGAGATTTAGTGGATACAGCGGGAAACAAACCGTCTCCCTAAAGCTCACCGCCGCGCCGCCACCGTTCTCCAAGAGATAGAGCCACTCACCACCTCATTATTGGTTTTTAATGACAGATTTGCTATTAATAGTTATTGTTTGATATTAAAATCAATTACCTTGTGGGATATTATGCGCAATTAAAATTAAAATGTAATATAAAGACTTTTTCGCCTGGATATATTTTTTTAAAAGTAAAAATAAATTTTGAAGGGAATTACAAATAAATACATAATAGGATCAAGATCAAAAGGACTCTTAGTTTGCCGACTTTACAACCAAAAACAAAGAGGTCGTTCACAATTTATTTATACGCCCAACATATTAATAATAAAAGCGTTTAAAAGCACAAACTTTTAAAAATAAAGAAACTTATTTTCTTTAAAAAATAGGAGAAGTTTATAACTTTCATTCATAAATTGCGGTATTTAGGTTGACGAGAACGCCGAGGGCAGTTTTGAAAGAAAAATGAATGTCAGTTTTATGGATTGGATTTTTTGTGAAATATACTTTTTTTTTCCAAACTAATTGCCTTCCGCCCGTTCACGGAGTAGACTTTTAACGATTGATTCTACCTCTCGTTTCCCACGCTTTCATTAAAGCTGACTTCATAGCTGTGTCATTAAATAAAAAGTTAAAAAGTGAATAAAAAAATTTGTTTAAAAATTTTAAAAATTCTTAAAAATGAAGTTGCGAATTACGGTTTCACGAAATTCATAAAATGGTCCTCCGGGCCGGATTTGAACGGCGGTTTTTTGTTATTTCGACGGAAAACTGCCTGCTACCATGTTTTGGAGCCGTGTTTTTTCAATTTTTTTCCTCGTTAAAAAATAACCTTTTTTATACATGGAGTTTTTAACTTTTAAATTACGCACATAAATCGCTCGATGGTAGGAAACGGAACATAATCTACAGGGCAACTTTCCCTCTCTAGAAAATAAAATTAAGTCCAGTATTTACAGTCTTGCGTATTAATTTCTGATAAAATATTTTTGCTATATTTTTACCAAGAAAAAATTTTCTAGGGCGTTTTACGTTCTGGTATGTAATGTTGAACTTCCCGTTCATGGCAAGCAATATACAATTCTTCCTTTTAAAAGTTCTCTCAGATGGTTTTAAGAAAGCACTCAACGCGATTAAAGGTGAGTTGAGGAATTTAATCCAGAAGAGGTCTCAGGTGTCTCCGTTTTATCAAATAACTTTCACAAATATGGTTGTCTTTTTAAAATGACATCTCTTTTTATCGAATAGGACTATAGTTAAATCTATTTTACTTTTTATTATTTATTTAATTTAATTTTTTTTAACAATCTGATAAAATATCGATTTCATAAAATTATACTTGACGTGACCCCCATATTTTGAATCTACGTTGCACTCGGACGTAGACATTGAAAGTACGAGAGGAAAAAAAATGTTTGAATAACAAAAACGCTTATTTGTATATCAGATTTTGACCACACGGAATCTCGGAGATGTGAAGTTTTATGACATCATATTTTTTTAAGAATTCTTTTTTATGCCCGGGCTGAATGAACCATAAATTTTTTTACCACTTCTAAATGGGCTCAAAAACCTTAATTGGTCTATTAAAACGACACAAAATGATGGATTTCGATTGCTTAATTTCTTGGTGAAAAGGACATTAAAACTGGGTTCGAAAGGTTGGAAATAATTTAAAAGATAAACTTTTTGTTTGTTAAAATAATAACGAACTTTTAGGTGTGATGGTAGGTTTTTTTCTCGAATTGCTCACTGAAACACGTTTTAACCCTTTTTTTCCTCCTCTCACGATTTATGCAAATTGGCCCTTTCTTCCTTGAGCTACGACGACCCTTTCGTTCCCGCCCACGGCTATTCTATCCACGACAAATATTTTTATTCAATTTTCCGAATATGAATACAGAGACAAACGAGAAGGGAAATCTCGTCCTACGGAGAAGGGAAAGGGATTGCAAACGATGTTTTTATTTAAAATATACCAGCCACCGGAGGAATAACTGATCCCGGTGAACTTCCGTAGACGATATATTTTTAGAGTTTGAAAACTTTGGAATACTGGACGAAAATGTAAATAAAAAAATCAATACTTGGTAGAACTTTTAGAAAAAAAGAAAACTTGAGGCCACGAGAAAACCTAAGCTTTGACTTTTCTAGGTACCTACTTCAAACCATAAATTTTGAAACAAAAAATTTTTAGGGTAAAAGTTATTGAAAAGCCTTTTCCCTTATAAAAAAAAAGAAAAGAAAAACAAACCAGTGGCAAAAATACAATTTTTATTATTAAAAAATAATTTGATTTTGTGTATAGTCTGGAAAAACTCCTGCTTTCAAAAACAAGGTAAAAAAAACGAAATTTTTCGCCAGCCATGACATGGGAGCGGGCGTGAACAGCCAACAATTTTCCCAACTATAGATTTTTTTAGAATCCCCACCCCAAAAAGCTAAAAAAAAATCAAATTAAGGAGTAAGAAGAGTTTGAGGTGAAAATCGGCCCAAAAGATTTCCGCCATTTTTGCAAATTATGAAAAAAAAAAAAAACTGGCGACGAACGGCCGGTCGGCAGCACAGATCGGAAAAGCGGTAAAGATCACCAATTGAGGCGCTCCGGGTACGAAGGGCGTACTCAACAAAACGTAGTTTCGAGATATTCGCATTTTAAAGTTTTATGTTATGGGCGAACTCAACAGAAAAGTCATGCCCTGGAATGGGAAAAGGAGTGGGGGTTGTGGACTGGATGTGGAGTTCGCCCTTCGTACCCGCTAGGATATCGCAGTTAGAGCTTTGCCGCATATCGGTTTTTACGTATTTAAAGGGGAAAAAAGGCGAACTAAACATAAAAATTATATGGGTGTATTCACCAAGAGGTCTAGAATCTGAAAATGAAAAAAAAAAAAAATTTTGTCCAATGTGAGTTCGCCCTTCGTACCCGGAGCGCCTCAATTGTTCTCGAAGATCTTCCTGCAAAAACCGGATATAGAAGGTAATACAATAACATCTGTTTGAGGAAGTTAAAACACATTTTGGCTCAAAACACCAAAATCGGGTACGCTAACTGGCTCTGTCCCTGTCACCACAGTAACAGACTGAAAAGAAATTCAATTCAGGGTAAAAAATGATTTTGGTGTATAAAAAAAGTACCAAAAATTCAATTTCACCTTCTCTTTTTGTAATGATAAATTTTTTTTCACGATGTTTGCACCATCCATTCAGGCCCTCCTAATAGCCGCCACTAATGCCAAGCATAAATTGTTCCCCCAAAATTCCTAGTATAAAAAATCGATATAATAAAAAGCATAAATTGAAAAGAATATTGACATTTATGACATCATCTTTAAGAGGGGGGTATATTAATAACGACACTTCATAAAGCGACCCTACACCATCGATTACCCGAATAAACTTGAGAAAAAAAACAACATTAGCGAACTAAACGTTTTTTCTTCATGAAAGGATGGCGTTCGAGTGGAAAATAAATAAATTAACCTAGCCGGAGGGGCGAGGGATTATTTACTTTGAAAAAAGGTAAATTGCTTGTATTCAATATGATGAAACTTTCCAGGGAGACGTGAACCGACTTAATTTTATTTACAATCAATAAGTAATCTAGAAGTTTCGAAAAGTTTGGAAGCCCGTCTTGGAAATTAAGGGCGGATCTTAATTCGTCAGGGCATTTTAAATTGGATGTACATATTTAGTTACATTTTTTTTCTTTCCCAAGTAATTTTACTCTTAAAAATAAAAAACTTTCCTAACAACCCTGAAACATTGACTCAAAATTTCTTCTAATGTTAAAATCGTGACGTCAGAGCAATCTGGCCAACATTAATTAATAATAAGAAACTGTTTTTCACCTTTAATCCCTTTTTGAAATTTGATTGGGAATAAGAAAAGATTTATTTATGTCGGAGGATGTTCAAATCGCAATAAAGCGTCACCGCTTAAATATTTATAGTTAGATGATCTCAATCTTGACGTCATTACAGTCTGGCCAACGTTATAGAAATTAAAGTTTTATGTACATGAAGCTTTCAACTTGTTGCAAATCCGTAAATAGAAACCCAAGTTTGCATAAAAGATAAGGATTTAAACAGAAGCCGTGTTTAATCCCGGCAAACAACCACACGCATTCATCAAGATTTACCAACAAAAATCATCTGCATGTTTTATTCTTCAAGGATATCAATGCTAGAATAAAGGATGAAAATAGGAGTAAAAGAACATTATCCGAAAGATACAAGCCCCTTTTTAGCTGTCGGATAAAAGGAAGGAAGAAAAAAAATGGCAAAGAAAATACCTCTTTAGAGAGCGAGATAGAAAAAGACGGGTGATTTAGCACGTGAAAGGGTTCGAAGGAATAAAAGAAGGAATTCAATGTTAAACCCATCACATAGTTAGGAGTCAAGTTTCTTTACGGCATTTTCTTTCGCCCACGCGTTCGTTTTTTTATTATATTTTTCGCTATTCGAGAAATCTTAAATTTATTTTTTATTGTTCTTGTGAATTCCCTCGGGGTTTTAAAGCGTCTGGAGGCACTTTTAAACGTGGGCGAGAAGGGGTTGTTTTCCAGTTTGATGATTTCCCAAAGGGTTGTTTAAGATCCGAAAGTTGTCCTCTAATTTTAAGTTTATATAGTTTTTTTCTTTTTATGTCTTTCAGTCGTAAACGTGGTACGAATCCCGATATAATTTTCAGTTTTAACTTTTCTTTTTTAAAAGAAGCCGATTAAGGTTGATTTATGTTTCTTTTGATAAAAGGTTGTATGTCATACCGAAAAGAATGAAAAATAAATTAAAAAATGAAATATGTACTTCACTGTTTGGAACTTATAATTGGGTGAGAGAGATCTTTCTTTGAAGGAGAAAGAGTTTTTAAGTTGGCATTTTTATCTTCTGTCAGAAACGGTTTCCGAAAAAATGGAATGGACATAAAGAGCTACTAAAAGATATTCTGGAGTCTCTAAAACTATTTAATTATAAATAAGGGCCCCTTCGGTCTGCGGAATATCTTATAAGGTAAATCGGCCGTTTTCAAGGAAATGGAGTACTTATAAATATTTCCAGGGATACCAACTCATAAATTAGGAGTAGCATACCCTGATTTATACGTCCCCTCCACAAAACTCGGTTCAAAGGTTTTTTTTTGTCAAAAAGACGAGGTAAACGCCAGAAAATTTTATAAGAGGGAGTGTCTTGGTAAAAGAAAACGAGGAAAACTCACAAAATTCAGGTAAAAAGGGAGAGAAAAACGCCCGAAAATCTGAGAAAAAAGGTTTTCTTAGATTTGAAAATCTGTGGGTCTTCCATGAGGCTCAGAATTACCCTCCTCGCGATATAGAACATTATGAATATTGCTTTTAATTTTTTTTTATCATGTGGAAGAAAAAAAGTTACTATTAAAGGCTAGATTTTTCCCATAAAGCCAGCCAGTAAAACAACGTAATAATCTCCCGAGAGCTAATCAAGGTGAGTTCATATAATTAGATAAGAAAGGAAAAAAGGTTAGGGTTTTTTTTCTTATCGGGTGAAAACCAGCCGGGGGCGAGAACAGTTTTCCCCCGGTCTAATCTACTCCAACAGGTTAGTACTTCTAAGGGCGAGCAAGTTAGGCCATTACCGGTTCCTTTATTTATTTTTTTTCTCTTCTTATTCTCCAAGCTAAACTAGATTTCCTTTCTCATATCCTTTAAAAATGTTTAATCAAAAAGGATTTTAGTTTTTTAATTAAACAAATACGTCGAAATTCCCTTGGTCCAATATCGAGATGAGTAATGGTGCGGGATTACGTCCATGTTCCGACATTATATTTCTATTAAATTAAACCCCCTTTACCCCTTTTTCCACCCCCGCCTTTCAGCACCGCCGGAGACGTATTATGTTCCTAAGACGATAAGACAAAAGCGTTTCGCGTTACCTAAAGGATTATCTGACACAAAGAATATTCTTCATTTTATTGTTTAAAACGTGTAAAAACGTTCAAAAACGATGTTTATCTTTAGTGCCGAGTAGAGGCAAAGATGCTTCGATAGCGGGCAAAGTAGCCAATTTATATGTAGATTTCTTATCCTGACAATGAGATAAATCGACCATTATAAACCCCTTTAACATCATGTCTTTTATATACACCGTGAACTTCTACCACAAAAACCCCCTCGTATATATAAATCTGTGGTTATGGACCAAATTTTTTCCAGAAAAACTTCATATGAAATATTTTCCGGTGCACAAATGGACGAAAAGACGTTTCAAAATTGGTTAAAGAATCCACAGCCTCTTTAATATTTCAGACGTTTTAGAATAAATCCTTCTAATGTTTCAAATTTAATTGTTAAAGTGAGTTAACCACTACCAACTTAAACATTTAAAGGTTTTGAAGACTAAAAAAGGTACTTTGAATTGGTTTTATCGACTAAATCATTAAAATGTTTCCTTATAAACTTTTAAAACGTATAACACTACATAGTGTGGAGAAAAATCGATTCCACAGACAGCTAAATATTGAAAAAGTTATGCGGATCTGCCACATAAATTACTTAAAAAATAATCCATTAACCCGTTTTAGAATTAACTGCGCCATAAATTAATCGGAATATTTAATTAATACATGAGATTTAAATTTAAAATGGCGTCTTCAAGTGTTAAAAAGTTTTTACGGCTGACGTCACGTGTTAATCTAATTTCCTGATTTATATCCCTACGTGAAGAAACCTCCCTTCCCAAACGACCTGGACGTCATACTCTGCTGTGACGTCATAGGAAATGCGACACCTTCATAAAAATGTCGGCATCTAAAAAAATCAAAGTGTTGTTTGCTCATTTTGGTAAATAACCGTAATACTCGTTTCCGTCGTAAATTACGATAAAGATTTATAACCGGGCGATCGAAAATTCGTGCATTGTTCCATTTAACACTATAATCAACGGGATCGGGCGAATGTATCGATTGCAGAAAGAAAATTTACATTATTCACGAATTAAAATAAGATAGAACAATTTAAAAGGAAAACCGTGTTTGTTTTATCAAAAATGTTTTTTTAAGGCGCTTTGGTTATACAGTTCGGCAATATTTCGGGGTCGTGAAGTCGGTAAACTTTGTGGTTTTAAGCTAGAACGGCGCTATTTATGCGTTTCAGAAATACTTGGAAGTCGTTATGGTAAAACTCGTTAATTCAGTCTTTTAGCTTCAATAACACTAATTGCCAGGTTTTCAAAGCGTATGAAATCATTTTAACTAATTTGATGACTTGCACAGACCTAAGGGTTTATAAATTTGAGTGGGCCACAGCAATTATACGGCAAAGCAGTTAATTAAATAATAAATTAATTCCCCCTCCTTATTTTTGGAAGAGAAATAGTTGAAAGCAATTCTCAGCAATTTTAGTCTCCTTTTTGATCAAAGTCTGTTTTTGTAAGCTAAAATGGTTGGAATTCCCTACAAAAATATAAATCCAAAAAACAGGTTTGCTTTTATAATAACTGGGCCACCCTGTACAAAAAAAAATCCCTGAATATAAAACCCCTATATTTGGAGTAAAAACATCTTATTCCTTATAAAACCAAAATCTGGGTAAAAAACCGACAAAAAACCTGCCTGAAAAATTCAAGGTTTGGATAAGTACCATGAAGGCTATTTTTTCAGTTTAAACTCCTTTTTTCCTGAAAACAATGCTCAAAAGCGTAAATAAAATGGGCTTAAGAACGCATTTTCTATTATAAATTACTGAGATTCGGAAGCGGACAATCTTTTTCGTCTAACACGCTAAAATATGGATAAAAACTGTAAATTTATTCTGAAAAGATTAATAAAAACCCTTCTTTTACTTTTTTAAAACGTAAAAAAATGGTTAAAATCGCTTTTTTTCTGTCGAAAAACACCGAATTTGAACATTTTTTCCCTTAGATTTAGAGTATTTCCTCTCTGAAATAAAAAAGAAATCTACCTAAAATCAAAGAAGGATATAAAAATTTTTCAGTCTCTAATTATAATTTCTTAGCTCTTAAAATTTGTTTTGTAAACTCCTTTCTAAAATGCAGTTTTTAAGGCTAAAGCAGTTAATTAATTTGACAAAAATATGAAAAAATAATAAAATTTTGAGCTTTGAAAGCTAAACTATTTGTTCGAATTTTGATTATATTTCTTTCCTCTTCAATAACGCCTTTTCGATCAATTGAACCCACGAAAGGTGTGAACTTTAATTATATTTAATAAATCACCCAAAAATCTTTAAATTTCTTATAAAAAAAGGCTTAAAAAGTCATATATAGGTCACGAGTGAGTCGGATAAATTAACAATAATTAAAATTATTGATTAAATATTCAAGTTGAAAGTTTTGTAATTAATTTTATTGTTTAAGTTTTGAAGTTTAATTATAATAAATGGGCGGGTTAGAAGATTAAAAAGTTGGTATTTTATTTAAATAATGGATTGTGAATAATGAATAAATAGAAAAAGTTGTTAGATTTTTGTTGTTGTTTGACTTACAGTTGCGTTTGGCTGAAACGTGGCCATAGAGTCTAGATAAGTCTATGGCCATAACTGTATGGGGCCAGGCTAAGCAGACAACACCAAGTGTTGCCGCTAGGACGACTGCACTCTGAGTCGGGTTCATTTCTGCTTCGCTCTCCTTCTCTGAGTGTGTGTCGGCGTTGGAGTCCGGACCTGCACCTCCGGGTTTACGTCGGTCCGCTCTACGTGGGCGCATGATCGGCGGCGGCGCCGAGTCGGGTCGCCCACCCTTCACCTCCGCCGTCTAAGCCCCCACGGAGTCCGAAGGGGGGTGGCTAAAAACAACATCTCCCACTGTAGAGTATGGGATACATTGTAAGTACAATAGCTAATGTTTCATGCAAGACTCTCTCTTCGGGGTTTTTTATGACTTCTTTTCTGCTTAAAAATTCATCAGTATTTTTTTTCTTTCTCTGAAAACTGGTTTTTTCGAAACGTAAAAAATTTTATTGTCCCTATCCTTTTTTTTAAATAACGCAGATTTCAATCAATTTTTAATTTTGGAAAATATAGGATATTCAAGTGCACCAAGAGAAGAAGGAAGGATTTAAGAACTGTCTAAAACATAAAAATTTGGCCAAAATTTTCTTCCAGTTTCATTTTGATTTTAAGTGATATTGCACGACTAAAATGAGACCAGTGCGGTAGCAGAGAACCTTAGGTACTTTTAACTTTTTCTCCTGAGAACCAAAAAAATGAGGATTTTTTTCACCTTTTTGTATCGCCGAATCCAATCGTCCAAACTTCAAAGTATTACTGAGTACTCATCTTCGAAACACAATTGAGGCGCTCCGGATACGAAGGGCGAACTCAACAAAACGTAGTTTAAGGAAATAGTCCACCTGATGAGGCGTATTACGCCGAAACCGGTCGTGGAATATCCGTTTTTTTCATTCTTTCTCCCTCTGTAACTTTTAATAGCAAAACGTAGTCTCCAGATATTCGCATTTTAAAGTTTTATGTTACGGGCGAACTCAACAGAAAAGTCATGCCCTGGAATGGGAAAAGGAGTGGGGGTTGTGGACTAGGATGTGGAGTTCGCCCTTCGTACCCGCTCGGATATCGCAGTTAGAGCTTTGCCGCACATCGGTTTTTACGTATTTAAAGGAGAAAAAAGTGCGAACTCAACATAAAAATTATAAGGGTGCATTCACCAAGAGGTCTAGAATCTGAAAATGAAAAAAAAAAAATTTGTCCGATGTTGAGTTCGCCCTTCGTACAAGTGCCTCAATTATTTCCCCAAAATATAATCATAGAACTTGAAAAAACCATAAATTTTTGTGATTTTTGACATATGCCAAACCACAAATTCCGATTCAGCACCCCAAGAAACGCATAGAACCATGATTTTTTTGTGTCACATTTTCAGGGCTTTCACTAATCTTATTAATGAAATTCTGAGCAAAAAAAGTCGTCTGGTTGCCAGGGAAGATAATACCCGAATAAACCTAAATCTCTAGGGGTATAGCGTCAAGAGACAAATGAGCGATTAAAAAAACCTTTTGTTAAAAAGCAACCTTAAATAAAACCTTTGTTTGCTTAAAAAAAAAGGGTCAATTTAGAACAAAAAAAAACGTGATTTTGTTACAAATTTACGCCCTAAATGAATAAAAGACTGTTATGAATACAAATTGAGTTTTAATTGTTTTAGAGTTGACAGTGCGGTAGGCTCGTTTTTTCTTTAAAAGAGCCCTTTTTAAATATTTTATCAATGGATCTTCAGAGTTTTCATTCAGAAACTCTTAATTAAAATTCTTGTTTACTCTAAAAACGTCAATCACGTTTATGATAAAACTTCACAAAACTGGTTTAGCTTGGGACTCAATCGATGGCAAACTTAAACGAAATTTCGGATAAAAGTTTATGCATAAAAAAAAGTTTATAAAGGGATTTTTATTTTGGAAGAATAGGGAGGGAGGAAAAAAAATTAACATCCACTCTGAAGTTTAGATAATGTCCTTTTATAAACGTTATAAATCCTCCGGTGAGATTACTTGATTAGAAGCTCCAGACCGTTATCCTCCGAGTTCCATCCACCCTAACATCCCTGTATATAAATCCTCATTTAAGGGAAAATCGGGAGCAGGCGTTTACAGGAATCGGGGAGGCTCCCACAATTAACCCCCTTAACAGGGCGAAACTAAAAGCAAACTTTAGTACATCCTGAGTTATAATTTAAAGGTGGATATTGTGCTTTAATTTCTCTCATCAAACGATTTATATACGCGTACTCGGTTTTCCACGCCATTAACAGGTAACCCGAGCGTTCGTTAAAATAAAAACTCCCCTTTATGGTAACCCGAGAACAAAACTTTTACTTTGTGCTGGTAAAGTACCCGCCGTATTAAGACTTAAGTAAGGTTAACGAGCATACTGCATCTAAAAAAAAACACTTGTTCGGGAAGAATTTTTTAAATAAAAGCTTGTCGGGGAGTGGAATATTTTTTTGGTTTTAGGGAGAAGAGGGTAACACTGTAAGTGTCTCCTTAAGGTGCTTCCTCCCTGCTGGCACTTCTCAAATTCCTGCCCTCTTTCGCCACTCACGCAACTTCACCGAGCACATACCTGACTACCTCAGTCACCGGTCTCTATCCGAAGAGTGCCCTCACCCCCTCTCACATAAGGGCGGCTGTGTTCACTTCACCTTCGCCTTCACCTTCTTCACTTCTACACACAGCGAAAAGAGCAAGTCTACGCACAGCGAGAGGATGCACCTTAAGGAGACACTTACAGTGTTACCCTCTTCCCGACAAGCTTTTAGCCTTTTTCCAGTGTCTGGCAGCAACTCTAGTTCGCTAAATAAACGGTAGCTGTTAATGAAGGTCTGAGCACAATTTCTGGCAGATTTCTTGATCTAAAGAAATTTTATTGTAAGCCGGGCAGACTAACTAAATGAAGCAGAAAAAATTCGATGAAGATTCGATGAAGTCGTGGAAAACTGCCTTCGAAGGGTATAAAAATAAATTTATTTTTGAAAAAGTTTAAATATTTTTTCCTCAATCTCATCGCATGGATCCAATTTTTCCATCAAATTCTCAAAAAAAAAAAAAAAAAAACGCGAATTTTTTTGCCTAAAAAGTACAATATTTTGACTAAAAACTTAGAAAGGAACCCTTATTTTTGTTTGAACTGGATCCTGGCTATATCTCTCAGTTTCTGAATTAATTAATTTTTTTAATTTAAAAAATCTTTTTTATTTTGCGAAATGAAAAGCTATTTGTTTTAAATAAAAATGAACTTACATTAACTAATTTTGAAAAAAAAAAAAATTTTTCGCGAAAAGAACGTTAATAAAGACTTTTAAAAAAACTTTTCTCGCCTAAAATAACTTTCGAAAAGAACGCTTTCAATTTTCCCCTCTTCTATTAAAAAAGGCTATAAACATTCCTAATTAGGTACCCCTGTTTTTTTTCCTCCCTCTACCTTTTTAACGGTATTTTTCTTGTGGAAAATTAAAGTGAGTTTTTAATGGATGCTATTCTACATATTTTAAATGAACTTCCCACTTTGTAAAATGTTTTAATTTCGACGATTTAACTAATTTAGGGTTTAATCTGTGAGTTGATTGTTTGAGAACATAAACGTTGATCATGTTTGACCGCAGGTCTGACCTCAATAAACCGGGGGTTGGGTTCCATCATAAATTTTATACGTCAAAAAGCCTGTTTTGACGGTAAAATCCTTTGTTCTTTAGTGCCATCAAGGTTGTCCGAATGTCTAAGCAGAAAACAACTCCCTGAGCGAGGAAAATCGAGGCTTCAAGATTCCCATCTGCTAGAAAACTACAACCAGAACTACATAAAATTTAATAGCGCTCATCACTTTGCAATCAATGTAGTCTGGGAGTCCTTTTTCCAAAAAAACGTCATTCGAGGGTATCAAAATAGCTTCCTTTTTGAGAAAGCAGAAAAGATTTTTTAGTATCTTAAAAAAACCGTTGATGAAAAGAGTACATCAACCTACCATAAATCATCTAAAATTACTCCCATCTTCACATCCAGGACTATATTTCAAAAATAACGGGAGTAAATTTTTTTTTGTTGAAAAACAAAATGAGAAATGGGGCTTTTCGTGATGGGTATTCGTGCAGGTTTGCACTCAGGTTGAAAACGTTAACTTTTACGAACCCTTAAAAGTTTGTTTGTCTTTTGTGAAACAGAGCGAAAACTGATCAGCCTCAATCGAGCCCTTGATGTTTCAAACATTCAAAAGTTATCAACAGTTAATAATATAAAAAATTAATAAATGGAATTAACTTTTGATTAAATTATAAAAGCAATTTTTTTATATGAAAACGTATTTGTTTAGGAAAATTAGATATGGGTAAAAACAGGTAAAAAGGGAGGAGAGATATGGCGTGCCCGTAGCGGATCGATAAGAGAGTCAGCAGCCCTTTCTACGTCAAATCATGCCCACCTCCACCTGTTACCTTTAACCCTTACACAATGTCTTTAATGTGATTTTTCATCCCTTTCTGTTTTAAAATTGCTAAAGCGTACAAAAAAAAGACCATATTTTTAATCAATTTTTTCAATAAATTGAATAAAAATACGTGAAAGAATTCCTAAAAACTTATAGGGAATTTATAAAGATATTTCTTAAAATCGAGAGAGAGAAAAAAAAAATCAGGAATGAGGGAAAATTGACTTTTCTGTGAGCGAGGTGAAATTTTAAAGCTGGAAATGCGTTAGAGATTCCCTTTAGAGCCGCGTTCGGATTGATCAATGCTGCGGGCTCAGCATAAATTACAGAGAGTGTTTCCACACGTGAGATAAACCGAAATGTTTTTAGAACACAAAATAGATTCTGGTATAGGAGAAAACAGACTTCGGAAATCGACATTTTGAGATGAAATAATTAAAGAAAAACAAAACTCCTCCATTTTTGCGAATTTCTGGGGAAAAAGTCTTGGAAACTTTTAAAGAAAGTTAAGTTAAAATCGACCCTATATTTTGGTCTAAAAGACCAATTTCTTAAAAACGTCTTATCAGGGTAACGCAATAAATTTCTTTTTCAGCAATTTATTCACCTCCTTAAAGAAGTTATTGTGATACCCTCCACGTCGGGTTTTTCTTCCAGACCCCGTAGGGTAAATTCGAATATGGATCTACACCGATCTCAACTGTGTCTGTGGTTCCGGCCGGCCGTACGTAGCATTTTTTTCAGGAAAACTTTACGGCCACAGTTTTCATCCGATTTTCACCAAATTTTCACCCAAATTTCTTTAGCCGATGAAGAAGAACGTAACGAGGGCGATTTTTGAATTTAGAAAAAATGGAGGAGATATGTCTGTTTGAAATTTTAAAAAATTCGCTGCGGCCGAACCGTTAATCCGATTTTCACCACATTTTCACAAATTCCTCCTTAACATCTTCATATAATACTCCTTATATTTTTTTTAGAATTTTTGTTGTAAAAAAATTGCCACTTTTTAATTATTATGTATTTTTAGAAGGGATAAATTTCATACTTCTACCCATTACGAGAGGCACATCCCTAGGCCAAAGAGCCCATTATTCTACCTTGACACTTCCACATTTTGGAAAAAAAAAACTTAGAAATTTTTTCAAAAAAAAAGCGCAAAAAAAAGTAAAACCCGGAAAATTTTTGGATAAAAGAAAAAAAGTTGGAAACATTTTCCAAAACAATAGAAACTTTCCCCTTCCTTATTCTTCTCCTCCTTTATACTTCCCCCTCCTTTATACTTTCCCTCCCTTCGTTATACTTTCGTTCCCTCGTTATACTTACTTCCCCTTGTATACTGCCCCTCCCATGTACTTCCCCCTTCGTTTTGCGTCCCCTCTGTTATACTTCCCCTCCTTTATACTCCCCCACCTTTATACTTCCCCTCCTTTATACTTCCCCCTATATACTTCCCCATCCCATATAGTTTCCCTCCTATATTGTTACTTCTTTTTAAGGAAGTTTTCGTTGGAAGTTCTTCAAACCAGTACTTTTCTTTTGTTCCATTGCCCTGAAAAAATGTAGACAATATTTTTTTACAGAAAAGGTAATTTAAAATAATGTTAAAAAAATAAAATATTGATTATAATTCAATTCTTTTTAACAAGAATATCTATTTGTCGTAATAGTTTTTTTTGGTCGTTCAAAATTTGTTCTAATAAAATTTTCGTGCTGGCGGTGATCGTTTTTTCAGAGGAGATCGAAGTCGAGCTTGAACTGTGTTTGAGGTTTCCGTCGACGAGGCCGGCGAGTCTGTCGATTTGTAGTCGAGGAGATCGATGGAGACTTCGTTGACGTTTTCCTTTTGGGCCATCTTCTCCCAGAGACGGTCGAGAAGGGTTTCCCTTAAATCTGAAGGGATTTTCGACCTGTCGGCGAGTGGTTGAGAAGGTCGTACGATGCTCATTTCAGGTACGGTTCGTCGTCTTTTGAGAACTTTATACATCGTACAGGGTAGAATCTTTTTAAGTTTGCTGTTGTACACAAAGCTTTCTAGAAACTTAAAAATGCTGTTTGTTTGGCCAGTCTTTGAGTTTTTCCTTGGGCTTCCAATGCGGCGATGTCACTCACAGCAAGGCCGACCATCAAATTCATCATTACCATTGCCACCAAAACGACAAAGGTGGCAAACAAAAAACCGACGATTGAAAACGCAGTCGCGTCTTTCGCCGTCTCGAAGCAAGGCCGACCATCAAATTCATTACCATTGCCACTAAAACGACAAAGGTGGCGAACAAAAAACGACCGACGATTGAAAACGCAGTCGCGTCTTTCGCCGTCTCGAACATATTCTCATAGTCAAATTCAAGCATCATAACTATCACTTTAATCAAAGATTCCATAAAGTTCCTAAAAGGCACATTCGCTTCAAAAAGTATCAAAAACGAATATGTAAATCCAAGAATCAGAAACGTAAATGTGGATAAAACCTAAAAAATTGGATTAGTGTCTTTTTTGTGTATTGTCAACTCACCTTTAAAACATTCAAGGCGACCCTTGAAAACATGAGGACGTAAAATCCTAAATTGGGGAAGTGTGCAAGTAAGAAGAGAAGCTCGATCCAAGCGATGAGGACGGCGCAAGAGGTTACGTATCGTGCCCAGACAAGCTTAGGGTTCACCATTCCTACGATAAAGTCAGAAAAATCGCTGTCCATTTTACCCAAGATTCGTAATCTAAAAAGTAATATCTTTGCAGCTGACTAGCATTGACTAGTTCCTAAAAAATTTAAAGGTAACTTTACTCTATTTGATCATAGAAGTAAAAGCATCGCTCGTCTCAACTTCTTGAGGTACCTGAGCAGAGATGGGCAAAATCTTAATCATGAATATGATTAAGAAGATTTTGAATCATAGGAATATTTTTCTGTGATTAAGAATAAGATTAAATTCGTATTCACGTAGTAAAAGTATGATTAAAATCACACTCACGAGTATGATTAAGAATAAATCCTAATCAAAGAGATGATTAAGAATCAATGATTAGGAATCTGTGATTAATCCCAGAAAGCTGTGATTAATCACCGGAACGTTGTGATTAATTACAGGGATCTGTGATTAATCATAGGAAAATAATGATTAATCATTGGGATCAGGGATTAATTAAGGAAGAAGCTTGATCAATAATTAGTAAATTTTGTAATCCCAGGAATCTGTGAATAATGTCATCTGATCACAATTTACTCTTAAAAACTAAAAACTCAAAATCTATCAATCTCTAAAACTCCAAATTTAATCATTATTTTCCTATGAATCATTATTTCCTATGATTAATCATTACTTCCTATGATTAATCATTATTTTCCTATGATTAATCATTTTTTTCCTATGATTAATCATTATTTTCCTATGATTAATCATTATTTTCCTATGATTAATCATTATTTTCCTATGATTAATCATTATTTTCCTATGATTAATCATTATTTCCTATGATTAATCATTATTTCCCTATGATTAATCATTATTTCCCTATGATTAATCATTATTTTCCTATGATTAATCATTATTCCTATGATTAATCATTATTTCCTATGATTAATCATTATTTTCCTATCATTATTTCCCTATGATTAATCATTATTTCCTATGATTAATCATTATTTCCCTATGATAATCATTATTTCCTATGATTATTCATTATTTACCTATGATTAATCATTATTTCCTGTGATTAAGAGTTGATTCTTCATCATCTCTGTGATTAGGATTTTATTCTTAATCATACTTAATCATACTCATGAGTGTGATTTTAATCTTATTCTTAATCACAGAAAAATATTCCTATGATTTAAAATCTTAATCATATTTATGATTTGATTTTGCCCACCTCTGTACCTGAGGACATAAGCAATGAATAATGATACTATGGCAAAGTGGCCATCATCGAAAAACGTCCCAAATTCCGGGGAAGCCTCTGGTGAGACCTACGAGCGATACAATTTATGAGAGATAATACATACTATGATAACAATAGGAAAAAGCGACGAGTAGAGCACCACTCTTGCTATTTGAACGCCGAGTCCGAAGATAGGATGGGAGTTTTTCTCAACGTATTCCAAATGAGCAAGAGCTGTCAGCGACACAGTCAGAATCACATGAATGGCCATAATAACTGTAAAAAAAATCCGTAGTCGTCTCCATTTTAAGTATAAGAATATTTCGACTAAAGGGTGAAGTAAAAAACGTTCTAAAAGACTTCGTTTTCTTGTGTTTAAAACCGCGTTTAACACTTTGAGCTGTTTTCCGGAATCTCCAACTCCGTTTGGGACTAAAATTCCGTATTTGAGGGTGATGAGGCATTCAGGATCTGATAAAGGAAGCTCATTGATTTCGATGCAGGCATCTAAAACTTCTTCGATGAAATCAACAGGTTGAGGTACGCAGTACATTATCAAATCTAAAGCTGTCCTTTTTTTGTTGTGCACAGTCGCCGAGATATCGGCACCTTTTTTAAGCATTAATTTAACACAGTTTCCATGCCCTGAGCCCGCAGCTACGTGTAATGGTTGCTGGCCATCTTTATCGATGCATTTTAAAGTCTCGGTGTCGTGGTTTAATATAATCCCTATCGCATCCACACATCCGTATTTAGCTGCCAAATGAAGTGGGGTGAATTCATCATCATAGGTTTTGACAAATAAATCAGCTTCTGCGGATAAAAGAAGTTCTAGGCATTCCGTAAAGCCTTCTTTGGCTGCAATATGAAGTGCTGAAAATCCTCCTTCTCGCGATTTCACATTTTTAAGATTTAAAACGTTATCATCACGAAGAAGATATTGAACAATATCAGGTGAATTGTTTGAAGTTGCGCAATGTAAAAGTGTCAAGTTTCCTTGCACGGTAACTCCTAAATCTGCACCATTTTCGGTTAAAAGCTCCAGACAAAGCAAGTGGTTGTTGACTACGGCTTGAAAAGCTGGTGTATGCATCGAAGCGTTTCTGTATTCGAGAACTTTAGTTGCATCGGGGACGGAAAGAAGTTCTTCCAAAAGGAAACGATTTCCAAGCTGAGATGCGATATGAAAAACTGTATCTCGGCTGTTTGTTATGGCGGTGACATCAGCTCCTGCTTCCAACAAGATTTCCACACCGTTCGACCATTCTTGCTGTACTGCCAGATGCAATGGAGTCTTGCCATCAACGTCTTTGACGTCCACCATATTCGGGTCCCAGGAAACTAAAACTTTAAGAGTTTCCAAAGACCATTTTCTAATCGCCAAATGTATGGGAGTTTCGCCGTCGTCGTTCCACGTCGAAAGGCTAGCACCGTTTTCCAACAAACACTCAATCAAATCCAATTCACTTTTCAAAACCGCCGTATGTAAAGTCGTTATTTTTTTAGCATTTAAAATCGAACGGTTTTTAATCAAATTCCCTTTCGGCAAATTGGCTCCACTTTTTATAAGCAAATTAACGACTTTATGTACTGGCTTTAAAGAATCACTTTTTTTTATATTTCATGGCATAAACCGGAGACATCTAATGGAGTTAATCCGTGGCAATCTTCGGCGTGGACGTTGGCGTTATTTTCAATTAGAATTCTGGCGCAATTAACGTGCGCTCTTTTACATGCTAAATGCAGCGGAGTCGATCCTTCACATACATCATCTGGAACCTTAATTTAAAATTAATTAAAATTAATATATTTAAAAAAATACCAAGCGTAGAAGCTCATCGTGATTGTGATTCCATGAATCGAGCGTTTCGATATCGTGTTTGGGCACTTCCGCAAGTATTGGGCTACTGACGGATTCTTTTTCAAGACCGAGTATAGCGGACAAAATTGATATATGGCCTTCCCAAGCGGCCAAATGTACGGGCTGTCGTCCATCCCGGTCCCTCGCCGTAAAATCAGCCCCCGAACGGAGTAAAATGTCGAAAATATCATCGTCCCCTTTCAAAGCCGAAATATGACTCACGGAAACACGACTCGGCCTGCAGGTCGCGTCCGGTGACGCCCCGTTATCCAATAACCTAAATAAAATCAATTAATCAAAAATGTCACAAAACGCAAACCTATGTATTTTGATGACACCGAATTCAAGAATGTCAATATTGACAAAAATGTTATCATTAAAGATAATAACCGCGTTCTAATTTTAAAATATGAGTTTCCGGTGTATACTGGGTGTACCAAAAGTAATTTATAATATTTTAAGTTTTGAATATTCTTTCACTATTTGAAGGGGTTAAAGTCAAAGTGGTGTAAATCAATTTTCGGTAGACGCTGACTGTTTTAAGTTGGTTGCTTTGTACATATTTCGATGTGAGCAACGGTTTTCGGTTTTTCCCTTCTATCTTGGAAACCGTCGCTCAAAACGAAAAAATGTCATAAGTAAAAGTTGTAGGTACTGAAATTTACTACATAAAATATCTTATTAGTTTTTTCCGTCAGAGCAATACTTTAGGAGATATGGAAGTATTTAAGTTGGTTGCTTTGCAAATTTTTCGTTGTTAACAACGGTTTTCGGTTTTTCTCTTCTATCTCGGAAACCGTCGCTCAAAACGAAAAAACGGTTTAAGTAAAAGTCGTAGCTACAAAAATTTCCTACAAAAAAGACCTCATTGGTTTTTTTGTCAGAGCAATACTTAAGGAGATATGAGGGTTCTTAAGTGAGTTGCTTTGCAAATTTTTCGTTGTGAGCAACGGTTTTCGGTTTTTCCCTTCTATCTCGAAAAGCGTCTCTCAAAACGAAAAATGTCTTAAGTAAAAGTTGTAGGTACTAAAATTTACTACATAAAATATGTTATTAGTTTTTTCCGTCAGAGCAATACTTTAGGAGATATGGAAGTATTTAAGTTGGTTGCTTTGCAAAATTTTCGTTGTTAACAACGGTTTTCGGTTTTTCCCTTCTATCTCGGAAACCGTCGCTCAAAACGAAAAAATGTTCTAATTAAAAGTTGTAGGTACAAAGATTTCCTACAAAAATTTCTTTATTCATTATTTGTCTAAGAGCAATATTTAAGGAGTTATGAGGTTAAAACTAATAATCCTACAGAGCCTGTCTGAAAACTTAAAACCTTCATATCTCCTAAACTATTGCTCTGACGGAAAAAACTAATAAGATATTTTATGTAGTAAATTTTCGTAGCTACAACGTTTACTTAAGACATTTTTTCGTTTTGAGCGACGGTTTCCAAGATAGAAGGGAAAACCCGAAAACCGTTGCTCAAAACGAAATATGTACAAAGCAACCAACTTAAAACCCTCATATCCCCTTAAGCACAGAAATGCGATGTAGGAATAAAAAACTGCTTAAAGAAAAAGCTTCACTAATTTCGTTGTTAGATGGCAGCAAAAAAACTTTTCTTCTGAAACAACTTCAGTAACTTCTGCATTATGCTAATTTCCTAAAAACGATGATAAAGTTCACCACTATAACTTAAACCCCTTCATTTAAGAACTGCTAAAAATGTGCACAATTACCTGATCACTTGAGATCTTTCAGAACGAAAAACTGCTGATAGTAATTCAGTATTTAGCCTTTCTTTCCTACGATCGTGCCTTTTTCTGTCTCCTGTCAAACATATCGAGCCCGAAGATGAGGCTGTCAATGAAGGCTGATCTGACGGCGACCTTTCGACATAACGACATTACTGAACTACTCAAATTATTTATAAAACCTCTGGATTTTTATCCCTTCAGGGACGTCGAGAAGCTCAACGACGGGAACCCGGCTGTATTCCGACCTACTCATCTCTGCGACTGAGTTTCATAAATTCGCTATCTAATCTCGACAAATGGGCAAGGCTTGTTTATCAGATTCTTTAAATCCCACAATCGAGAGGTCCTCGAAGCATCTTTTATTTGAACTTTTCCCGAGCATGCAACAGGAAAAGCAACAGGCTTTGTACTCAACAAGTTGCACATCTGGAAACGCTCTTCTCCAATCGACCTTCTGAATATTCATAAGCTCGGACGTATTAAAACTCAATTTATTTTAACAAGATAAGGCTACAGCATTCCCTTCTAGTTTATTAGGCAGATTTTAAATACACATTGCTGTGTATTTAAAAATTTATTGTGGGGTTTTCTTGTTGGATTAAAACGCGTTTTATATGACGCATCATGATTCAGTGCACATGTTAAAAAGAAAGAGCACGGGGAATTCCGGTGTCGCGCTCTTTTGAAATGGTGGGGAGGGTCAGCTCTGAAATAAACACAGTGGGAAGAACAACATTCCCAAAGTAGTCTTTACTTAGGCGGCGTCTGTAGCGCCGTGAACGCGAACAATGTCCGTGGCTTATACGCCCGTGTCGAACGCGGATGTCGATCTGTACGAAATATCGGTCGTCGACGGTCCGAACCATTCCCTCCCGCGTCAAAGTTCTAAATCAGCCGTCCGTGAAAAGACAGAAGAAGAAAGAAAAAAAGAACGTCTCAACACCCAAATTTTAAATTCAGTCCAAGCCGGAGATGGAAATCAAACGAAAAGGTATAAAACATTCATAAATTAAAAACTCTTTTTTTAAAAAATGATGTTATTATTCCATGAAAGTTCAGAAAATTGAGGAAAATTGTTCCAAGTATTGCAAGGTCGATAACGGTCGTTGTCCTTCAACCCACTTCGTTGAAAACAAACGTTTAAATACAAAAATGAGTAAGAAAAAGTCCATTATACATTGAAATTTCATAACCAAATGCTGCAATAAAAGAAGTAATGAAAATTAAATAAGTCTTGAAACCCCAAGGTCGTTTTTAAAACTATTGATAGTTATTTTTTTAAAACCCAAAGATTAAAAATATTTAGGTTGCGGTTAAATGATAATTTTAAAAGTGATAATTTAGTTTGCTTCAGGAAGGAGCTTCTCCGAATGCGTCGTGTCGAGAAAGTTTGATCACCGTCAGTCATATAGCGGCAGTGAAAGGGCTCACGTCGATATTCGAGGATTTAAAAAGCCACGGAGCAGATTTGTCCTTACGTGACAAATATGGACGTCAAAGTATCCACATGGCAGCCTGGGGAGGACATTTGGACATTGTTGAGTCTATACTTTCAAAAATTGATTTGGCCAATTCCAAGATCGAAGTGTACGTGCAGGTTGAAAACGATTGTTTGGACTCTTGGAATCACGATCACGATGAATTAGAAAATTCGATGGTTAGTATTATTAACTTCCTTAAAGAAGTTATTGCGATACCCACGACGTCGGGTTTTTGGGGAAGGGTCTTCCAGACCCCGGAGGGTCAAATCGAATATTGATCTTTACCGATCTCAACTTTGTCTGTGGTTCCGGCCGTCCGTAGCATTTTTCCGGAACACTTTACGGCCACAGTTTTTAACCGATTTTCACCAAATTTCACAAAATCTTCCTTAGTCGGAGAAGAAGAATGTAACGAGGGCGATTTTTGAATTTCGAAACAATGGCGGAGATATGTCTGTTTGAAATTTTAAAAAATTCGCTGCGGCCGAACCAATAGTCCGATTTTCACTATATATTCACCAATTACTCCTTATATTTTTTAAGAATTTTGGTGTAAAAAAATTGCCACTTTTTAATTATCATTTTTTTTATTAGGGAGAAATTTTATACTTCTACCCATTACGAGAGGCACATCCCTAGGCCAAAGAGCCCATTATTTCTACCTTGGCACTTAAAAAAATTGAAAAATTTTTCAAAGTTCTTTTTTTTGAAAATTTTTCGAAAAAAAAAGATAAAACCCGGAAAATTTTTCGAAAAAAAAATTTTTTTTTACAAAAAAAACTTAGAAATTTTTTTCGAAAAAAAAAACTTGGAAAATTTTTGGGAAAAAAAAAAACTCGGACAATTTTTCAAAAATACCCCCTCCCATATACTTCCCCTCACTTATACTTCCCCCTCCCATATACTTCCCACTCCGTTATATGTACTTCCCTCCCATAACTTCCCCCTACGTTTTACTTCCCCTCCGTTATACATCCCCCTCCTATATAGATATTTCTCTTTAAGGAAGTTTTCGTTGGAAGCTCTTCAAACTAGTACTTTTTAATGTTTCTCTATTATATAATTTATTTTTAGGTTCTCGACGAGCTTTCGTATGGATGTACGCCTTTACATTTGGCTTGTAAAAAAGCCCTGACGGATATTGTCGATTGTCTTTTGGAATCAGGAGCTGACGTGAATGCTGAAGATTCGAATGGATTAACCCCATTGGATGTGACCGGCATTAGTTATCACTCCTTTTTCACGTCCAGAATAGATACAGACTCGGCGAGAAAAATGAGGCAAGTGGAGAACCTTAGAAAAGACCCAGTTCATGAAATAGTCAGCAATTTAATCCGAAAAAACGCTCAAGTCGTCGGTTCTCCGAAGAAACGTTCGATCAAAAACGTGACGACTTTACATACTGCGGTTGAAAAAGAAGATCCAGGTTTGATTGATTGTCTTCTCGAAAACGGGGCTTCTTTAGCGGTCTGGAATAGCGAAGGAGATACTCCGATTCATTTGGCGATAAAAAAACGTTTGAGTGAAATTTTACAGAAGATTGTTAATTGGTCGAGACCTATGATGGAAGTAAGGGATAAAAATGGGAAGACTCCTTTATATCTGGCGGTGGAGATGGAGTGGTTTTATGGTGTGGAAATTTTATTAGAAGCCGGCGCTAATGTCGCAGCTGCCAACCATGAAGGGGAGACCGTTTATCATCTTGTTGCACAACTTGGAAACCGAGCGATGCTCGAGGAGTTCCTTTCTATCGATCGCTCCCAAAAAGTTTTAGAACATCGTGATAAAAAACATAGAACGCCTTTGTTTGTCGCTGTGGACAACAATCGACTTTCTTGCGTTCAATCGCTTTGTGAAAACGGTGCTTCTATGACGTCGAAAATCCCTGGGAATATATCGCTTCTACATTTAGCAGCTTGTCGGAATTCTCCTGATATCATAGAGTATCTTTTAAACGACGATGTGGCTTCTACGATGAAAGATTCGAGGAGTGATGAAGACAGGCGTGGTTTGACACCACTGCATGTGGCGGCAGAAAAAGGTCATGTTGAATGCGTCGAGAAACTACTTAACGGTGGCTCCGACCCGTGTCTCAAATCGACCAAGTTCCCTGAAAGAGGAGTCACGCCGTTACATCAAGCAGCGAAAAATGGTCACCTTCACGTCGTTCATTTAATACTCAAACGAGAACCAAAAGCGATGAATATCCCAACTGACGAAGGATGGTTACCGTTACATATCGCCGCCGGCTACGGACATTCTGAATGTACTCGTTTTATGATCAGAAACGGTGCAGATATTTCAGAAAACATCAAAGATCCCAATCATTCAAGCCTCAACGGATTAGAAATCATCCTTTTCTGCATGCCTCAGCCTGTCGAATTCCTGGAAGAAATCTTCGATTCCTACCTCGAAATCAACGGTCGCCCTTTATCCGACCCAGAATGCGAAATTTCCGTCAAATACGACGTCCTAGTACCTTCTAAATCTTGTAAACAACTGAACGTTCTAAACGCAGTTTTAAACAGCAGCAACGACTTTCTAACAGAACGAGTCCTCATACATCCTTTAGTTGAAATATTTTTGTATCTGAAATGGAGGAAACTAAGAATCTTCTTTATGATGATTATCGGACTTTATCTAATGCTCGCATCGTCTCTTACCATCCTGGCTGAACTCACTTACGTATTAAAGTCAACGGACACCATTTTTATGATTTGTGCCGAAGTTGCACGCTCCGTTATGTTTCTATCTCTTGTACCAATCATAATTATTGTATGTATTACGTTATTTAGGTGTCTTAATATTTATTCTTTGTAGGAAATAATAAATGCATCTCAGCAGCAAAGGTATTACGTTTACGACTACGAATCTTGGGTCAAGTGGGCAGTAATATGTTCGACGACAATAATAGGGACTAGTGGGATAGTAGACCCTAGTCAGGAATGGGCACGATACTTAACATCAATAGCCACTTCTATCTTGGATTGAACTTTTATTTCTTCTAGCGCATTTTCCAATCTGGGGTTATTACGTTCTAATGTTTTCCCGAGTGGCGAAGAATCTTCTGAAGGTACTATTATAACTTTTCAATTTATAAAATTATTTTATATTTTTAGGTGATGGGAACGTTCAGTTTTTTATTCGTCGGATTCACTTTTGCGTTTTTAATACTCTTCGAAGGAAATGCGCCGTTTAGAAATTTTTTTGAAGCCGTGCTTAAAGTTATAGTTATGATGCTAGAGTTGGAATATGATGATACGTTTCAGAATGAGAAAGAAGTGACACCGTTGTCGATCATTGGTCGTTTCATGTTTGTAATTTTTCTTCTTTTGGTTTCCGTCGTTATGATGAATCTGATGGTCGGTGTTGCTGTGAGCGACATCACGAAATTGGAAGAGCAAGGACGAGCGCTTAAAATGGCTAAACAGACAGCATTTTTAAGCCTGATCGAAAGCGTCGTGTACAACACATGTTTGGAGAAAGTACTTCCGGAAGGATTACGTAAAAGTTTGAACTCGAGAAGATCCGCTCCGGACGTTGCGGTGATCAAGCCGGCAAAGTCGATGCACTACGATAGGAACCCCGTTCCGAAAAGCTTACGCGACGCGGTTCTCCTCAAAGTTCGCGACTCGATTAAAAAAATTGAAGAAAATGAAGAAAATGCGAACTTGAGCAACCTTAGAAACAAAATCGATATTCTCACGGATATAGTGACACCTCGGAAAATTAGTGACGCCACGAGTAGTACGGTTTCAATCACTGCCAACTTTCCACTGTAGTCGTCTCAACCGTTTATCCATTGACGCTATGCCTCACTCGTGCGGTGAGGATAGAGAAGATAAGGAAAATAAGGCTTCTCGCCTAGTGAAATCGGAAGGAGTTGTAAGGCCCTTTGAAGAAAATGATTAAAGAGATTCTGAGTCAAGGTTTTCCCTGCAATTTTTACAAGACTGAAAATTTGTACAATTTCGTAGCAATATTTTTATTTAAAATACATATTTATTATTTATTTATGTTGTTTATATCAATTCCTGGTTCAAAAATACTTAAAAAGGCACTCACGATTCGAGTTATCAAAAGGTAAATACTAAAAGAGATAGGTGGACGTTTAGTATTGAAGTAACTGCGATGGCGTACGGTGATTATAAAGCTGTACCTGTTTTAATTAGCGATGAGGAAGATACACGGCACTGTTTAAATCGATTATATTCACAAAGATCATCTTTGGGGGGTAAACAAGGATGTCGGGACCGCCAAGAAAGACGAAGAGAAAGGCTAAATTCTGAATTGCTGATTGCTATTTTACAATCAAATGTAGCTCAGGTGAAAAGGTGAGGATTTTAGTTTGAATTAATATTTTTCAATATAACCATCAGTTTACTGGATGACGGGGCGAACCCTGACGCTCGATGTCGAGAGACGATGTGCTCAACGGTCCATGTAGCCGCTCTGAAGGGTGAAATGAAAATTTTAAAGCTCTTACTCGAAAAGGGGGCGAGTAATAATTCAATAGACGCAGACGGAAGGCAGGCTATACATTTAGCATCATGGGCGGGAAATGAATCTGTTATCGAACTCCTCCTCGATGCTAATCCTGACCTACTCAACGTCCCCGTAGAACGGAAGGAAGACTGGAAACCGGAACAATTAGACTCTTGGAATCACAATCATAACGATATAACAAAATTGGTAAACATTATTAAGTATAATTTAAATAAAAAATGATTTTAGCTGCCAAAAGTTACGCTGGGGAGTACTCCATTGCATGTAGCTTGTATGTCTAGTCAGGTGAGCACCGTTCAGTATCTTCTCAGTAAAAACGCCGATGTTCAATTAAAAGATAGCCAAGGAGTGACACCGTTAGACAAAGCTGGGGTTTTTGGCAAGCCGAAAACACCAAATGTGTCAAAACTTAGCTCAAGATGTCCTTCGATCGAAAACCTTTCTATACCTTCCGCCTTCTCAGGTCAACGACGTAAAAATTCATTGGTATCAATTCCAGAAATACAGGTGGACGGTGTTGACCTTCCAGGGTTCTCAAATGAAGAAAGGCCGCTTTACGATATAGTCAAAGCACTTGTCGAAAAAGGAGCGATACCTACAAACGATGATAAGACGTTCGTTACCGCATTGCACACTGCGGTCCTCAATGAAGATCTTGAATCCATCGACCTTCTACTTAGCAATGGTGCTAATTTGATCGTTTTGAACGAAGACGGTGAATCGCCGATGCATCTGGCCGTAAAACTGAAGCTTCTGGAGCCTTTGAAGTACATCCTAAGCTGGCTAACACTCGACCAAATAGATATCAAAAGCAATTTGGGACTTACGTCTTTACACCAAGCGGTTATCGACCAATGGGAAAGTGGTGTCGGAATACTCCTCGAATCTGGTGCCGACGTCAAAATAACTACAGATTCTGAAAAAGAAACAGTCCTCCATATTGCAGCGCGATTAGGAAATCCTAAACTCTTGGAAGAGCTACTCACAATGGAAGATTCTTCTCAGGTAAAATATCGCTTTGAGGTCCATCAACCCCTGGCACTTTTTACGTGTTTGATAAGTGCCTTAAGTCTTCATTCAATTAATTTATTTTGCAGATCATTGATTCTCGAGATGTAAGTAATTACACTCCTTTATTTCGAGCAATAGAAAAAAACAGTCTACCTAACGTTCAAATTTTGATAACTTACGAAGTAAATTTAGAAATAACTCTTCCTGGGAGGATTAACGTTCTTCACTGCGCCTCAGATATAGAATCACCTGGTATTTTGCAACTTCTTCTGGATCAAAAAATCGAAAAACTTTTGGATCAAATTAACATTGAAGGTTTCTCACCTTTGCATCTTGCTTCCAAAAACGGAAGGTTCGAACACGTCAAATTTTTAATCGAAAGAGGTTCGACGGTCGGCTTAAGAACAAAAGCCGATTCCACCGCATTACATTTGGCAGCACAAAACGGCTATTCGAAAACTGTTTCTGTCATTTTAACCAAAGACGTGGAATGCTTGAAATTAAAAGATGACAACGGCTGGACGCCATTGCATATCGCTGCCTGCTACGGACATGGAAAAACTTCAATTATAATGCTTAAAAATGGGGCTAACATCGCAGATACTGTTTCCTACCATGGAGCCCGACGCTCAGCCCTCGACCTTATGATATTAAACATACCCAAATGTACAGATCGCCTCGAAGAACTCTTCGACGAATACATCGAAACCGATGGCTCTATCAAGTACGTCAGCTGTGAAATCAAATTGAACTTCGAAATCTTACTCGGGCCCACTAAAGCCGACCCGACAGAAGACAAACAGCTTGTTTTTCTCAATACTTTATTAAATAACGGGAATCCTTTTCTAAAAGAAAAACTCATGCTTCATCCACTGGTCGAATCATTTCTTTTCTATAAATGGGCGAACATGAAATTATTTTTTAACTTTCTCCTATTATTTTACACTGTACACACCATATTATTACTTACTTATCGATAAAGGCTTTCGTACAAGGAAGAAATAACGTACTCCTGGATATTATTCACCTCATGCGTTATGGTACCCATCATTTTTACTGTGAGTAGACAAAACTTTTAGGTAGATTTTTTCTATTTTAACGTTGGATTTTTAGGAAATACTTCAAGCACTTCCATTTAAAAGATATTATTTCATCGATAACGAATCGTGGATAAAATGGGCGTTGATTGCTTCGAGTATTGTCACGGTTTTTATTCCGAAAGAGAATTTTTCCGTCGTGAAACATTTTGCGTGCCTTTCCGTCCTCCTGTCATGGACAGAACTTCTCTTTTTACTCGCTCGATACCTGTCTGGGGCCTTCACGTCCTCATGTTTGAAAAGGTCGCTGAAAACATTTTCCAGGTACATTTTAATTCATCAAATACCTCCTGAAAAAAATATTAATTTTTTTCTCTTATTTAAGGTTTTGACCAGATTTGCTTTTTTGTTTTCTGGATTTCTCTTTGCGTTTATGATACATTTTGAAGGGCAACCGCCTTTCGGGAATCTGTGGGAGGCGTTGTGCAAAATAATGATAATGATTGCAGAGTTGGATTATTCGGATCAATTTAATGATACTGAGCTCGATAGTTCTTCAATAATAGGGAGAATGATGTACGTCGCCTTTTTACTTCTAGTCGCAACCGCCATGACGAATTTGATCGTCGGTATGGCGGTAAGCGACGTCGCTGCTTTAGAGAATCAAGGTCGTACGCAACGTTTAGTCAAGCAAACAGCGTTTTTGAGCTTCCTCGAACTCTGCCTATACAACGATTTCCTCCTTGAATGTTTTCCGAACCGATTTAAAGAATTCATCAGGCAATTTCGATCCGTCCCCGTCAAAATGATCGTCATCCAAACAATCGTCGGAGTTCTTCCAGCTCACTTACGAGCAAATCTTTTAGTCAAAGTATGCAGCTCGACGAAGACGAAGACTCCTGCGAAACTTTAAGTCAGCAAATAAAACAATTAGAAAATAAAATAAATCTTTTAAACGATAAAATTGAAAATATTTTGTCCCAAAAAAACAATATTTAAACTTTTCATGTAATTTTTTTTTTTTCAAATTACCATATATTTTGCAATAAGATACAATTGTCAAAAGAAACCTGTAAAATAAAAAAAATAAAAAAAAAGGAGTCTAATATCTTCCTTTGATCTTTATAACAAGTAACTTAATATGAAAGAAGAAAAAAAAATTCTATAAACCACTAAACGAAATAAATAATTGGTTATCCGTTTTTGTATGTTAGACATTCCTAAAAACGAATAAAAAATCAGTTCAACCTTAAAACTAACCTAAAA